>JBAMIE010104560.1:0-16549 GCA_037177295.1 Kaempferia parviflora | reverse complement strand
CCCCCAGTCCACTTACCTGCCCAGCTTAACCGTGGTTTACTCCCTCTGAAATCTTGTGGGGCCGGGCTCAGGGGACCGCTGGGGTGACGGATTCCACCTTTTGCCACCAAGAATAAAGCACGCAGATCGTTTGCTTCCCTAACCAACCCAAGACCGTCGATCCTTTGCCATGGCTCGTACCAAGCAAACGGCCTGCAAATCAACCGGCGGCAAGGCTCCCCGGAAACAGCTCGCCGCCAAGGTTCCTATTCCTAACCTCAATCAATCGATTATTCGTTTTATTTTTTCCATTTTTTATTTATTTTTTTTTGACGAGTTCGCCTTCCCTTTGTTGATCTGCCGTAGGTTGGCAGGAAATTGGCACCGACCACCGGCGGCGTGAAGAGGCCCCATCGGTACCGTCCCAGTATTGTGGCGCTTCAGGAGGCCACGGAGGCCTACCCTAGTAGGGCTCTTCGAAGACGCCAATCTCTGATTTCGATGCTGCAATTGATAATCCGGATCGAATACTTGCAGTTTGTGTTTGTTTTGGTTGAAATATATAAGAGTTTTTGCGTGTTTAATTGTACATCGGAACTGAAGCATTTGCAATATCTTATTAATTAATTGAAGTCTAAAGATAATTAAGTTAATAATTTTTTTTATATTTAAAATTATTTTAAGATTTTTTTAGTAATTTTAATCTGTTATATTAACTATGTTTTTGTTTTAAAATTTTTATGTCTGTTCTTTATAATAATGTATATAAATTAATAACTTTGTGAAACGAAAAATTAAATTTAAGAAAATAGGTTTTGGGAAAATGTTTTATTTTTCAATTTTGCTATCACGTGTGCACCTAACTATTTTGTGTTACTAATCAAATTTCACATGAACTGTTTATCCGGGCTGTATTCTATTTCTTATATATAATTTTCTTATTAATTATTATTTTTAATTAAAAAACACTTATCCACCTGTGCCATTTGGCTAGAAGTTGGTAATTTTCTTTTCACTTGTTTAGGGGGAGCGTAATCATTTTTAATTTTTAGTTATAAGTGGGAAATATTCTCCCATGTGGTTTAGTTATAAGTTGAAATGCTCTTCCATGGTGGTCTGTTCGATTTATTAATTTATCTTTTGACAAAATTATCATGAGATTACTCGTGTAGGCACGGTATATGTATGACTTTTTTAGAAATTTTAGGTATAAGTTATTTTGTCTTTTGGGTTAGCTATATTGGTCTCATTTGAAATGAGTGTTATTATCTTTGCCATAGATTTTAGGTAAAAGTTGTCCATAACGTAGCTAAGTTGATGATTATGTGATAGATTTGTAGCATGGAGCAAAATTTGAATCTCATTCAAGTCGATGAAAAATATCCTTCCATACGAGGAACCTATTTTGACACATAATTGACTCCTTTCTAAGGGGCACTGGGCAAGTAATTGACTCCATTTTGATACATTTCTCATATTTTAACCATTTGTACTTATGACTAGTAGTCACTCATGGTTTATCTCCTCCGTGTTGGCTCTGGGACGGATCAGCGGGGACGCTCGGGGTGAGTGATTCGCCTTGTCACTGGGCAAGTAATGACTAATTTCACTGCTTGTAGTATTTTAAGTATAATTAGCTTAGTAAGTAGTCCTACAATTAATTATATATTCTTACGGGGTGTTAATACAATAAATATGTGGTATGTGAATCCAATATATTTTGAGAAGATGGAATAAGTTCAAATCAGATGTCTTGAGTAATGGTAAGTAACGTGTAGTTGAAAATTTATTATATTTTGTTTTAGCAAGTGAGTTTTAAATATTATAGAAAAGTTACTAAACAGATACTTAATTCTTTTTTTCTAGGCAAGTGGTAAGACTGATAACCCGGGGGAAAACTTTAAATAATTTACTAAAATAAATAAATAAATTTTAACGCATAGTTGTGGTGAATTCATTAATAGTGATGAACACAAATTGTAAATTATTTGCAAAAACATTCATAATAGAATAAAAAAAATGATTTTATAAATAAGTTGTAATTTCACCCCATAACCAAACAAGTTTTAAAAGTAAAGTTTTAAATAATAAGATAAACTCGAATCCAAAATCAAAATTGATAAAATCTAAATGAATTAAATTCAAATTAAGCTCAAACTAAAAAAGGAAACAAATTAATTTTAGACTCAGCACGTTATTTTATTAAAATTTGAATAACATAAAATTTGGTTCGAGCGCCACGCGTCGTCCGTGATCCTGTTGTAAGATTGCGTGGATTTGGAGATGGGCGGTCGAAAATGTGCAACGTGGTTCATGCGGAAACAGATGGACACTAGAATGAGAATCCCGTTAACGATTTAGCCCGAGGCGGTCGCGGCCCGGCCCACCGCTAGCCTTCGCCGCCGCCAGAAAAGGGGGCGAGAGGGAGCTGGGAAGACGCCGCCTGCTCTCCTCTCTCTGCGATCCCTACGCTCTCCTAAAATTTTCCCATCGTTCGATTCAGTCCGCGATCCGAAGGGTTTCAGGAAGCTCAGCACATTGATTTGGTCTATTTCTCGCTCCCTCTAGATCTGTTTTGAAAGCATAGTTTTCCTTCTTCACCTTGGTTTTTCGCTCGGAAGGGCTCCCTTTCTTTTGCCGCAGTCTTATTTGAAATATGCGTGTCGCATTTCATCGAGGGCAGCGGGAATTTAGTGGTAGGATCTTTCTGTAATATTGCTGGACTCCATGTTTCGTTTGTCGATCTCGATCGACTGCCCTTACAAAAATTAGGTTTTTTTTCCTGTTCCGTCGTCCTCAGTGATTTTACTTTTACGTGAGTAGGCTGCATTTTTTTTCCCTGTATGTTGCAATTACGGTTAGTTATATTTGACTTTAGCTCTTTGTTTAGTTTCTTGATAGTTTAGGATGGAATTCACTGATAGAAAAACGCATCTTTTCCCCTCTATTGGTCTCCGGCGACTACTTATTGATTATTTTATTTTAGGGCTGCTTAAGACAGGGATTGCTGTATAAGCATCAGGATTCATACCACCAGCAGCCTTTTTCGTGAGTTGCTGATAACGGTAGAGGACAGTTACAATCTTCTCGCGTTGCTGGTCTTTTCTTCGAAGGTGATGGTAGTCACGACCTAGGCACTGGGAGCTCTATGTCGGCAAACCGCTGCTCTGGTCTTGGACCAGCTTCTAGTGACATTAACCAAATACTCAATAGCACGGGAAACACCTCTGGTCCCAGTGTTGGTGCAAGCTCTCTCGTCACTGATGCCAACTCAGCACTCTCTGGCGTTTCTCAGTTGCAAAGAAGCACAAGCTTCAATAACGAGTCATATATGCGGCTCCCTGCCTCTCCCATGTCTTTCTCCTCCAACATATCGGGTTCTTCCGTGATGGACGGGTGCTCCATAATGCAGCAGAGCTCTCTTCAAGAACAGGTGCAGAGGCAGGGTCTGTCTACAGCGACATCTCAGCTTGTGAAGCGAGAGCCCACTGCTTCAATGAATGCACAAAAGAGAGCACGGCTTGATGGAATGGATGATGATGCCCTGCAGCAGCAGATAATCCAACAGCTTTTGCAGAGAAATGAGTCCATGCAGCCACCACAAGGCCTACAAAACCAGCAGCTGCAAGCGATTTTCCAAGAGCAGCGACTAATGCAGCGCCAGCGGCAGCAGCAGCAGCAGATGATTCACTCTCTTTCGCAGATGCAAAGACCCCCTATCGCTCTTCAGCAGCCACAACCGCTGCATCATCTTATGCAGCCTAATCTTCACCCAAATAATTCTGTCAAACAGCCTCTTCCTTTTAATAGCGGGATATGTTTTCGCAGACTTATGCAATACTTGTATCATCTGCGACATCGACCCGCAGTGAGTTCATTATTTCACATGCACATTGTGTTATGTCACTATGTCTAACCTTGCACAATTTTTTAGCATACTATGAAGTGTCCTAAGAATGAATCCTTTGTAGGATAACTCTATATTGTACTGGAGGAAATTTGTGACTGAGTACTTTGCACCACGAGCTAGGAAAAGGTGGTGTTTATCCTTGTTTGATAACATAGGCAACCACACACTTGGTATTTTCCCGCAGTTGGCTGTGGTAAGCATTTCTTCTGTTTGATATTTCATCTCAATGCATTCTCTTTGATGCATCAGTTACCATTTAATATCTGTGCATTGTATTGCATGACATTTACTCTATTCACAGTGCTTATTAGGGAGTTGACAATTTCACTGCTTCCTCATGCATATTTGAAACCACATCAGTATTGCAGCAAGATTTGGGTAATTTCAATAATTTAGTATCTAGGCTGGGATTGTAAGCTTACATATTAATGACTTTCAATGAAACCCAGGGACAGTGATTTCAATTTGATGTCTATAAATCCATGCATTGTGAAGTCATCCTTTACCCTCTATTCTATGAGAACAAAATTATTCTCACCTGAGATTCAATATTACAATATGGGAATCTAAAGGCTGCCTTGGCAGTATAAACTCAATCTGATGGCTACACTGGAATCTACTATTTTGATATATATATCCTCTTCTCTTGGATATTTATGCATCTTAAACTCGTACGAGTCAAATATCTCCTGGATGGTAACCTATCACTAAGAGCAGTCATAGCTGACCATTTAAGATACTCCAACCACTGCTCTAACCAATTCTTGCACATCGACCATGTGAGAAAATCCCACCTGTAGCCTCTGGTCTTGCAGTTGGGAAGCGACTCCAAAATGGAAATCTAGTGGTTTGTTGTTAAAAATGTTGTACATTGTAGTTGTTGCCAGTATTTTTAATTCTTCTTTTCCTGATGAATTTTCATCTCTTGAAAAAGCAATTTCTCTTCAACGAAGTGATTGAGAGACTTTGTTGAGCACCTTAAGAAATATTATTGCCTAATTAACATATATATCTTATTTGTAATGCTTAATAAATATCGCTTGTGCATATTTGGCTTTTTTGCAGGATGGATGGCAATGTGATGTTTGTGGTTCCAAATGTGGAAAAGGATTTGGTTAGTAGTCGCCCTCTGTTGACTTTATTATATAGGATAATTTTCTTTGTTAAGTACATTTATGACTTATCTATGATATATCATTTTGTCATTGAAATTTATATTCAATTTAATTGTTTCATTATTTCTCAAATAAAAAAAATGAAACCAGGGATATTATGGTCAGTGAGACGAAATGAAATTGTATATTTCCAATCTTTGGAATCAGAAAAAAGGACTTTTACTGAAATTAGTGCAATTTGCTCTATACACAACAGGTATTATATAAAAAATTTGGCAAGATAAACTCCTTTAAACTCAAAAAGATTGCCTAATCCTAATACTCTTTTAAGTTGAATATGGTTTTGATTGGTTTATGTCGAGTTTTTATTTTCTATCAAGCGTGAATGTATGTTTTTGCTGTCATTGCGCAATGGTTATACTATTGTATTTGGAATTTACAATCAGAGCTTCTATTTAGGGGTGTAATCGAACCGAGACGAGACAAAGAGTAAGATGCTCGAGCTCGGGTGGTTCGTTATCCCTAAGATCGAGCTTGGCTCGAGTTTGATTCGAGCTTTAGTTTTTAAGCTCGAGCTCGGCTCGTAATAAAATTAAATAGCTCAAGTTTGGCTCGAGCTCGGCTCGTTTAAAAACTAAACGAGCTTAGTTCGAGCTCGTTTAAGACAATTAACTATAATAATTAATAATATATTATTATATTTATTCTTTATATTATATTTAGTTATATATGTATATATATAATAAGATAAACGAGTCCCTTAACGAACATGTTCGCGAGCCTCTTAATGAACATGTTCGTGAGCTCATGAACCAAATACTGTTAAGCTTGAGCTCGGCTCGATAATGTTTTCGAGCTTGAAATCAAGCTCAAGCTCGAACGTTTTTTTTCTAACTGAGACTTGAATAGTTCACGAGCAGCTTGACTCATTTTCACACCTACTTCTATTTGATGTTGTTGCTTTCATATGGATTCAATCAATTTGTTCACCATGATGGCATGTTTATAATGTTTATGCTGATCAGAATTTTCTTATAATGTTCTCTACAAGTTATTTGGGTTTTGTATTTTTCTTAAATCTTGCTCCCCATTTACTTGAGTGACTTGCTCTTGGTCCTTGTTGGTGTTTGCAAGTTGACTTATTTGAAGTTCATTCTCACTCTTTTTCTGCAAAAGATCATACACTCACCCTTGGCACCCCACACGACCGGTCCCATAGCCATATGTAGAGAGGTAAATCAAACCGTGCAGGCCACTATGTGGGTGGTTATTTCCAGGAATCGACCCTTGCCCATTTCTGCAAATCATCCACGTAGTGACCAGCTTAGCTATGCCCTAGGGCAAGTTCATTCTCACTCTTGGTCCTTTTAGAAAATGTGTGAACAAGCTATTTCAAGTTGTTTTTTTTGTAAATATGTTCTCTATTTGATATATTTCTTTATAGATTTTTAAATAGGATGTCAATCTCTCTCTTTTTTTTTTTTTTTAAATTAAAAATGTTTTTCCAAGTCTAAATACTCTGGTTTGCTAAGTTACTTATAAATATATGTTTCATGTTTTTAACAGAGGCCACTTTTGAAGTATTGCCTCGTCTTTTTCAAATTAAATTTGATCATGGTGTTGTGGATGAAAATCTATTTCTTGACATGCCCCATGAGTGCCGGCTGTCTTCAGGAATACTGGTATTGAAGTATGAAAGAGCTGTTCATGAAAGTATTTTTGAACATCTACGTACTGTTCATGAGGGTCAATTGCGGATAATATTTACACCAGAACTGAAGGTTTTGTATTAAATGGAATTGGGAGTGTGCCTATTTCATTTAGATTACATCTCTCACCTTTCACTTTGTAATTATACTTTTTTTGTTTATCCTTCAGATTTTATCCTGGGAATTTTGTGCACGAAAACATGAAGAATTTGTTTCTCGTAGATTGGTAGCATCTCAGGTAAATCTCTCTCGCTCTCTCTCCCTATCAGTCAGCAGATTCTGATAGGTGAACATTCTTTCAAAACACTTCATTTTACCTATTTTGAGAGTAAGACAGAAAGAGAAGAACAATTGTATGATTATCTTCTCTATTGTTCCTCCCTTTTTTCTTTCCAAGTAAGCAAGAAAATGATCTATATAACCAACTTTCTCTTCTTCCAATTTCTCGATTCCCTACTTTCTTCTCATGTTAATAGGCCACAATGGAAGGAGACTCCTTTTGCATTCATGATTGATTTTTGTAGAAATTCTCCTCCAATTTTACTTTTATGTACTAATTTCCTGATATTTATTAATTAATATATTTATTAACTGATTGGCAATGCCATGGCATAGTACCTAGGACTGGGAGCTGTAAAGAGTCAAGTCAGGACTACCCACAAATTTTTAGACCAGAATACTGTCAATATTATTGTCATATGATTTAGCTATAATAATGATGGGCTGTTTTTATATTTCCATCCCTTCTACAATATTTTGGTCTTTCCTCTGATGAAATACTCGAGTTAGGTTTGACTTTTAATTACTTGATGGTCCTTTCTATCAATAGCATAATCATTGCCAAACTGCTTCTCATCCATTTGTTCTTCAACAGTTTTACCACCAGAAAATGAAACCCAACTGCATGTTTACCTCCTTTCTAGATCTGCTGTCTGACTTTTCATCTGATGATTTCCACTACTCTCCTTGGGCATTTGCCATGAACTGCTTGTGCTACTTTTGCTCCTTCAACATCATGAATAGTGGCAAAAAACGATTCGCTTGCTCCAGTGCCTCCGGCGAGGTAAATCACGGGTGGCTACTAGCCTTAGGTAGTTGAATAGCGCATGGGGGAGGGTAAACACTGCTACTAGCAGAGATTTGTCCCCCATATCTCATGGTGGCAATACCATCATGCGTCCCGAGGGAACTCCTTCAACATCATGAATGTTAGAATCAGTGGTTGTTCTCTTATTTTGTGGGCATGTTCTGATGCTTACCAGCTAATCTTATTTGCTTTGATTTGATTTTTATGTAACTCTTGTCAAATTGCTCACTACTATTTATTTATGATCTGATATTCCCTAGTTTATTCTGGTTATACATGAAAACCTTGTATTTGAGAGGGATGCAAAAGTGAACTCTTGCATATAAGAAAAAAACAATTAAATATAACTTGCATAGAAAAAAATCCAATGTTCTTGAGTAAAGTACATTAATTTTTCTTAATTTTTGAAGTTATATTACGTATTGGATGTCTAGATTTCCTGTATTTGAATACTTAGTCTTGGAGTTTGATCAGGTTCTTTAACTATTTAAAAAATTTGTTCAGGTTAATCAAGTTCTGCAAGTTGCTCAAAAATATCGAACAGCCATAACTGAAAATAGCAGCGCTGGAATTTCACATCAAGATTTGCAGTCCAGCTGCAATATGTAAGTCAAACTAATTATGCATGAAAAAGTTCTGAGCTCTGTGCTATAATTCTGTGTTTGATCAGTCAACATTAAATGAATATTCAAATAATGATATCCACGATTGATGTTCAGAAACCTCTATATTAGAACAAATTGTCTAGTGATTGTATTGTTCATGGTTTCAGGCCTGGATATGTATAGACTGAACTGCTCTTGTTGGGTTTGAACCTTATTGACACAGTAGTTTAATCCAAAAATTGGATTAATACAAGCAAAACAAGGCTAAAACTACTGAAAGTAAGCAATTTAGTCTACTGATATGATGCCATGCGTTCCAATCCTTATATTATTATAATTGCTGGACATCAAATATAGGCTTGCTGCAGGTGTGCGTCAAACAATCATGATCCATTTATTTGGCATTTGCATTGGCATAACAAATTTGATCCTCACTGGGATTGGACTGCACAATGAAGAGGTCTATATGCATAGGAGGAATTGGTGTTCTAGCATGATTGATCATTATACATCATGTCTGTAATTGTGGTTGAGGATTATGATCTTGATGATCTTTGATCTTACATGATGTTAGCTAAGCAAATTTAGGTCTATGCTAACACAACTAAAACTCACGAAGGAAATTAATTTTTAAATTGCTTGATGTATGCAGTTTTTGTTTGCATGATAAAAATGTATCATCATGCTTATCTGTATTACACGTTTGTTCCCCTGACATTTGTGGGTATTTCTTTGTGATTTTCTTAGGTTTGCAGCAGCAGGCAGACAGCTAGCAAGAAATTTGGATTTACAATCAGTAAATGACTTGGGCTTCTCGAAAAGATTTGTCAGGTGCTTGCAGGTAAATGATTTGATTTTTTCTCTCTATTAATTATATAGAAGAAACTTTATGCTGCTTGTCTTTATAATGTTGATTGCTTATTTACTTTTTCAGATAGCTGAAGTTGTTTGTAGCATGAAGGACCTAATTGATTTTAGCCAGGAGCAGAAAGTTGGGGCAATTGGTATGGTGTCGTCCTGATTTAGTTAGCAACATACCGAATTGTTATTCCTATCCATTGATCTTTTATATTACGTTCTAATTGCTGCACCAGATACTAATTCTTGAGCATGATTAGTATTACGTAGTGACACAGATTCATCCCATGCTATGCCAGTCAGTATTCAAACATGTGAACCATATGATGAAAATTAAGCTAACATCGAAAATCTGACACGAAAGAAGCATTTAGTTACATTCTTGTGTTATATATCTGTGACATGCTTTGTGCATATATATCTGATGTTCATGAATTTAAGTTAAAACATGATAATTTAGCAATTCGGGATCACTTGTGCTGTACAATTGTTCTGTGGTTTAAACGTCACCTTCAAAATACAGCAACTCTGACAAATAAAGATACCATCGAGTGATTTTGAACATTCTGACTAATGTAGTAGTGTGTAATTCTCTAACAAGGATTATGAATAGTTGCTACCATTACAGTTTATATAGATGATATTTTTCTTTGTTCTTTAAGAGTGTTTGAAGAACTATCCAAGACATGCTGCTGCAAAGCTCCAGAAACAGAAGGTGGAGCCAGAGGAGTCAATGAGTTCTCATTGTTTGACAGGCGAACCATCTCTGGACAAGGTTGTAGGCAACCATCCAGGCCTAACCGGTTACATAAATAAAAATCTCGCAGTTAGCCAAGTTATACCCAACAGCCAGCAGAACATTCATGCATTGAACAACTATCAGAGCTCGCTGAGGAATCCGTCTAATTTAAAGCAAAATGTGCTCTATCAGGAAGCTTTGAGTTCTCCAAGAGGTTCTAACCACACACAGCCAGCTTCGATTCAGGGTTCTGCCTCATCTTCTCTGACAAACACCTC
The DNA here is from genome assembly GCA_037177295.1 of Kaempferia parviflora. Classification (NCBI taxonomy): domain Eukaryota; kingdom Viridiplantae; phylum Streptophyta; class Magnoliopsida; order Zingiberales; family Zingiberaceae; genus Kaempferia; species Kaempferia parviflora. Next base: position 6,269 of record JBAMIE010104560.1, on the reverse strand, counting down.
CATGAATAAGTTACCCGGCCAACAGCCACCTCCATTTGACAGTTACATAATGCAACATAATGATTCACAGACCTCGCAGATAAACCAGAACATACCACAGCACATGCTTCAGAAGATGCTTCAAGAATTGAGGAACAAGGGAACAGAGCTGCAGCCGTTCAGTTCTCCAAATACAACTGCTAACCACACATCTGGAAACTTAATTGTAGGTGGCGGCACTTCATTCCGGATGGGCACTGGACCAACCAGAAATGGAATAGAGCTGCAAAATATGCCAAATAACAACCTTCCTAATAACAATAACCTGGCGGCAGGGCAAAGCACAAGCAACAGTTTCAAATCCACTACCTCCGCCAACAACCCTTCGATCAGCAGCAGTAATACTAACTCAAGATCAGACTTACCTGAGAATTTGGATCTGCCAGAGCTTGAAAATATTGCTCAAGAATTCTTGTCCGATGACATGTTTGATGGGGATTCTTGGTGAGGTTGGTTATGGTCGGAATGTGGAAGTTGTGAATAACTAAAAAACATGACGACAATTCGGAAGTGCAATTCGATATCTACATATACTACTGTAGATTTGAGCAAATGACTATGTTATACAATATATGCAGAAAATTTAGTGTGTTTTCCCCTTAGTTTTGGCATATTATTATGTTAGGTCTCCTGCAAGTGTTCTTTGAAATCCAATTTGGAAATATAACTTCTCTTTTGGTGAAATATTATTCATCACTGAACCCATATTTTCTTCCTTGGTCATATTGGAAATTGCAGATGAATTTGGTGCTGTTTTCAGTAACAGAAGATTATCATTTTGGTTGCTCTAGACCTGAGTGGCTGGTTCTGAAATAGGTTTTTCGTTTAGGATATATGAAATTTTCAGTAAGCTATAGAAGCTACTGAAATTTTCAGCAACAGAAGATTATCATTTTGGTGATTGATATTAACAATCGTATGTTTTTGGTATCTCAACAAGATCAGGGATGAAGATTGATCACCGTGTACTCTCACTAAAATTATTTGAGAATTTGATAGTTGTTAATGTTATAATATATTGTTATCAATATAAATAATATGTGGCCTATCTTAACAATTTCTAAGTAGTTACCTCAAAACGCACGAGAATTTGCATTAAAACTGTAACACAGTGACACACAAGCAACAATAATCAGTATATTTAAATCTTGTTCCTCTCGTTAACAAATATCAGTGATTCAAAAAGGCTAAGTCTCAGTAGATATGTAACAAGCACTAGATTCACGGACAAGTAGTACATACTGTAGTAGCGCGTCCTTTATCAATTTTTTTAGTTGACAAGTATTCGGTTTAGATTGGAAGGTAATTACTCATTAGTACGGAAGTATTGATGGAAATATTGAATTGAGAAATATAAATAACTCTATTTAATTTTTAAAAAATTATAATATCAGATTTACGGAAGCATACTAAAATTCATACTTTGCCATCATCTTTCCCAAATGGTATTCAATCTGCTGACTTTCCTAATATCTAGAAAGTTTTGTCGATGAGAAATAAAATATAATTGTCATTCTGCAATCTGGGACCATAATCCTTATTTATAGAAGTCTAAGTTTGTATATTTCTAATTTGACTCTTCAACAAATCAGAAATTGCATATGATATCCACACTTTTATATTCATAACAATCAAGCCCTTAAGTCATATTCCTTAATTCCAAATTCGATTACAATAATTTATGACTTATTTAATTGTGACATTAAACATTTATAATTACAAATATGACCTTAAAATTCTAATAATCTTCCACTGTGCCATATGTGTAAACTTATAAATGTATTAATCTTAATGAGCTTACAACTTTTGTCATCATAGTCATAGAGTTTCCTTAACAATCTCGTCCATTAATGATATAGATATAGAATAAATGTAGTTTTTGTTGTATCTTTCACAATTAAACCATCAATGATTACATACATCAATATAATTAAATGACATAGATCAATTATGAATGTGTGACATGAAAATTACATGCAAGGTGATCTATTCATGTCAATTTTCAACTGGTCCTCCTTAACTAAAGTGAGATCAAAAAGCTTAACTTAAGTTATACAAAGTGTAGTGAAATAAACATTGAACTTTATATCTGATCAGAATATCTCAAATACATATATAGAAAACATATATGGTACAAACTCGCACTAGATCTAGATTTCACCAAATTTAATAATACTCATATGAGTGGTATACTCATAGAAGACATTGGGTGGTAAATCCTTTGTAAAATGATTTGCTATCATGAAGTTTATGCCTATGTGTTTTATCGAAATCTGTCCACTTTGTACTCTTTCTTTCACAACAAGGAACTTGATATCGATATGCTTTAATTTTGTCGAGCTCTTACTATTGTTAGAATACAATATAGCTGATCTATTGTCACAAAATAACTTTAGTGGTCTTTCTGTTGGGAACCAATCCGGAGCTAGAGGGGTGGTGTAAATGGCTCCGATCACTTCATCTTCGAAGATGTGCACTGGAAAACTTGACGAAGGACTCAACCAAATGCTAACACAAAGATTTACTTGGTATCCACCTCAAGATGAGATGACTAATCCAAGAATCCACACTCAGGCACACTCTCCACTATGAAAAACAACCCTTCTTGATAACTACTGGAGGTGGAAAAATCTCGTACAAGACTCATACAATACAACTCAAAGCAGGTAAAGCAATACAACAATATGAAGGTGAAACCTTGCTTCTTACTTGATCTCGTGGATGCCTCTTGATTGCTCGGAAATGCAGCAGCACTTCACCTGTGAACTTCAAGATCTGGTGGTGAGTCATCGGGAAAGAAAAGCAAAGAAGAAGTAGTGCTCGTGCCACTGCAGCTCAGTCTTTTAAACCTGCATAGTCACAACGGTCGGATCTGGATCAATCAGCCGATAGATCCAGGCACCTTCTGTGCCTTTTTACGTCTTTGTCGGGGAGACCTGGATCGATTAGTTGATCGATCTCGAGTGTTGGATTGATCACCTGATCGATCCAGCCACCTTCTGAGCCTTCGCAACACTTGCCTCCTCAATCGATCAACTGATCTATTGAAGAGGATTGGATCAATCAACTGATCGATTTAGCTCCCTTCTATTCTCTTGTGAAATCAAGAGAACAAACGCCAATCGATCAGGTGATTGGTTGGCCAGGTCCAAACTTGATGAAACTCAAGTTTAGACCACCTTGTCCAACATTTGATCAACCGTGACCAGTTGAGACTTTCTCGTGCCTAACATTTGGTCAACCTTGAGCTACTAGGACTTGTTGCCAAATGTCTGGTCAATCTTTTGGCCCACTTGGACTTTTCTTCATGTGCAAAGTGTCCGATCATCGTGACCCACTTGGACTTACCAAACACCAGGTGTCCGGTCAACCTTTACCCACCTGGATTTCCATTGCCTGGCTTCACTCACCAGGACTTTTCACCTAGCTTCACTGACTAGGACCTAACTTCATTCACTTGAATTTTCGCTAGGCTTCACTTACCTGGATTTCTATTGCCTGGCTTCACTCACTAGAACTTTCAATGCCAAGTGTCTAGTCCTCGTAACCCACTTGGACTTTAGTCTTCTGCTAACCTTCCCGTTGGACTTATCTTTGCCTAACCTCCAATTAGGACTTTTCTAATCAAGTATTGGATCAACTTTGACCTACTTGACTTTTGTTCGACAATCTCCTAGACAGATGATTGCATGTGTAATCTTCATCTATTGTTAAACATCGAAATACAATGCTTGAATCAACTCAAGCTTAGTCAAATGGGTCAGCTTGACCCTGGGACGATTGCTCCAAACTAATCTCCCAATATCCTGCCAAACATCAAAACTAAGATATAATCTTGACCCAATTCAATCTTAGTCAACATGGTCAACGTGACCTGGGGACTATTGCACTAACAATCTCCTCCTTTTTGATGTTTGACAATACGTTTAAATTAGGCTCATTCTCTCTCATTCTCCCCCTTTAGGGAATCTCCCCTTTGGATAAATGAATATTACCTAACTTAAACCTTACAATTTCTTCCCCTTTGACACACATCAAAAACTCATCCTAGAGTCTTAATGGTCAAATGTACTCAATAAAAGTCTCATACCTTTCATTGAATTATAATGCTCACCCTTTAGCATTAAGTCATGACAATGAAGATTGTCCATCTTCCATTGTCTCCCAAAAGCTCAACCTTGAGATTTTCATTAAAAGAAATTTAATTCATATTTTTAAAGGATTAACTCCCCCTTAAAATATGCTCAAACCTTCTGTCATTGCACCAACAATGACTTGGAGTTTCTAAACCTTTAGGAGACCTACTTTTGAAGTTTTGAGGTTTAACAATCAACATTGATACTTAACCTTATCCTAAACTTCAATTTAGTCATCTTCAACCATTTCTATCTTATTTTCATCATGAAAACTACCCTTAAAATCATTTAAATATATTTATTGGGTTAGAAATGGATAGTGTAACTAAACATGGCTTAAAAACCTGAAATCAGGTTTTTCCAACCAAAATCAGACTCCCAATCAATCACCTGATCGATTGGAGCATGTTGATCGATTAGGTGATCGATCTCGCGATGCACTGTTCGAGGAAAACATACTTGGATCGATCACTTGATCCTAAGCTTTGATTTTCTGAAATTCTGTTCAGCCAAATTTAAGAAATCCCCTAATAATTCTATAAAATTTTAAAAATCATGAAATATTTTGTAGACATTATTTAACACATATACTATCATGGAAAAATAGTTTTCTATGGAAATAGCTCATATTTTCAAAGAATAATACAAAACTTGAAACTATTGAAAACTTCAATATTTCTTCCTAGTTTGTGTCCAACTATACAATGGTGATTGTTATCAAAAGATAGTCTTCGCCAAGGTTTTCAAAAATGATTTTGAAATGATTTTCAAAACAAACTTCCAACCATGTTCTTTGGGCTTAATGCACTTGACTTGTACATTAGCTTTCCCAATGATTGTTAATACATAACTATATGTTTAGATGATTCAAAAACTCAACTAGATGCACTTAATCTACATCTTGAGTTTTGATCATCTTCCTAACATCTCACTTGTATCTAATGCACACTAAAACATACACAAGTCACCTTATAATTTTTGTGAGATGCTAATATGAGTTTTTCCTAATCTAGGAGTTCATGCATATCTATCTAGACATTTTAAAAATATGATCACCCGCCTAGGATGTCATGGGTCAATTAATGATGTTTGTCCTTAATCATAAGGAAAATTAAAATCATACATGAAGGTGCTCATGGTATACATCAAATAAAATAATTTTCAAAAGAAAAGCTTCAAGGTTGCTACATGATGTATATATGCATGACATGGTATTTTTATTTTTATTTTCATAAACATATGAATGCAAAAATGATGTCATAACATACGAAGGGCAAACAAAGCATGACAATTTAGTATTTAAAAAATACCTAAATTATCTATCTAAGTATTGGTCCTTAAACCCAATGCTAAGCTAAAATTTATCCTAGTGTACCTTTATTTTCCATAAGAAAATGCAAAAGTCCCAACTTGGCATCTCTTTGATTTTTTTTAAGTTGTGCCAATTTAATTAAGTCCAAACTGATCAAATTTTGGTACATTTTACTCTTCCAAAAAGTAAACACATAAAATCATCATTTTCAAGGAGTAGCAATTCCTTAAAAATGGTCCCGAGTGCCAACTTCATCAAGGTTGGATTAACTACCCTTCCAATAGGAGTTGACACTCTCTAATTCCATCTGCGGTGTAGAGAATACACTCTTTGGAACCCAAAACTTATTGGCGCTCCTTGAGTGTTCTAGGTACTTATTAGGGATAACCTCCCTAGATACCTTCCTAATGACCTTCCTAGGCTTCCTAGAAGCCTTGGTCACATTTGACTCCATTTGGTCAACTCTAGAGATGGCTTCCCTTGTGACCTCTTGGTGACTTTCTTTGGTTTCCTAGAAACTTTAGTCACTTTAGTTTTATCAAAGTCTACTCTAGGAATGGCCTCCCTTGTGACTTTGACTTGACCCCTAGACCTAAGATTGGTTTCATAATTATATGGAACCCTATTGTATAAAGGAGCATTCTTCTTGCCTTTTGGTTTGTAACCCAAACCTCTATGGCCATTGGATGTTTCTTTTCTATCTAGCCCTAGGTTTTGTCCATAAGATCCCTTCATGAGATTTTCCATCTTCTTAAGGGATTTTTCTAATTTATCAAGTTTTA
>JBAMIE010104351.1:0-16554 GCA_037177295.1 Kaempferia parviflora | reverse complement strand
GTTTTGTTCCTCAATATCAGGAAGTCAATGAAACATGCTGCTCTACCATCCAATATGTCATAAAACTAAAGGTAAAGCTAAACACATGAAAATCTAGCTTTAAAGTTTAGTATAGAGCTAATAATTATAAAATAGAAGCATGTCAGTTGAGAGTGGAACTTGGTTGACGCGCTACATTTTTGTATGGACTAATGCAAATGGAGCCAATTTTTTCCTAGAGGTTTGTGCAGGATTAGAGCTTTTCCTCTGTCCAACACAGTTTAACTTGTGTAATTTCAACCTGTTGTTCTGTCACACTTGTATTATAAAAGAGGATTCATATATCTGTTGGCCGTGGGCATAAGAAACCTTGCCACATAAGCACTTTTCTCCAGTTCAATCTTGTTTTGTGAATCTTTTGCTCGTCTTATTTCTGTTTTTCTTGATTCTATAGAGAAGTACTTCCACAACGGCTCGGAAAGAGACAGACCAAGGATGAATGAGAGTCATGTGATTATGTGTTGTTAAACTGAATGTAATGAAAGATTTTTTCAACATCCTCTAGGAAAAAAAAGGGTCTCTGGATGGAATATTTAGTTGCATTTAAACTGTATATGTAGGTGAACTATAAGTTACCCATCTACATGTAACTTCAGCAACTAGCCTTATTATCTTAAAAAGAATTTGCACTATAATCTCTATTTATTTTTTTTGTTTTCCATTCTGTGCTATCCAAGAACTAGTCAGATAAAGATAATAATCCTTGGAATGTGTAGGTGACATGAAGAATGCACACAGACGGCAAAGAAATTCAGTAGAAAAAAGTGCCATGGAGCAAACCTATCAACTTGTGATTGCAAAAGAGTCATAAGTGCAAGGAGATCCTCTTTTTCCCTTACAGCAACAACTGCTTTTTCTGTAGCATCCTTTATCTTATCCTCAGCATTAGCTTCTATAACTTTAGCCCTTTCTTCAGCTCTGACCACTGCTGCTTCTAACATAACAGCTTGTCCTCTAGCTTTTGCAAGCTCTGAACGCCATAGGTTTCCCTCCTGTAGTGCAGAGTCTCTCTGTTTAAGTAACATTTCTTTCTCTTTGCTAAGCACCAACACCTTTTCTTCTAATTCACTTAACTGCAATTTTAATGCAATGACAAGAAAAAAAATTCCCAGCCAAAGTCAGTATGAAGAACAAGCAGAATAGAAGCATGATACTAGGGGATGTACTGAACCAAAAAGTTACCCGTAGGCTCAACATGGAAAGTCACCGAATGGACCTGATCATATATCCATGTGCAAAGCCATTCAAATAGACTATATAACTAATGATAATTTGGTTCCCACCTGATTTGCAATAGTACACATTTGCTAATTTTAAGTTCAGGGATAACCTATTCTTGAGCATGTGAAAACCTTTAATTCTCATAGGTTTAATTCAACATGAATAAGAGTGGACACATTATTGAACAAAAGTTTAAGGGCAATTACTTATTTCAATCAATAATAAGGTTTGCCATGTCTATATGATTTTTATTTTCAAATATATGTCCATATAATTTTTTTTTAAAAAATACATTTTCAAATATGTGAACGTAATAGGCTACAATCATTATAAAAATTCAAAACTAAGCTTGCTCAAAAGTTATCACCAACAAGTGTTTACATTATATGTCTCATATCATCTTTTAATTTTGATAAACATATTATAAAATTTTCAATTTTCTTTTCTACCTTCCTTTTTTTGTCGAAAAGAAAAGATTTTTTTATTCTAATTATTTCCTCTGTATGAAGTAGGAACTAACCACCGTGTATGAAATGTTATAGTCTACATCTGAAAAGCTGATCTGTGCTAAATGTGTGTTCATCTAAATTAATCCTTACATTAGCAACAACATTATTTTAGCAAGCTAATCATTGCCAAATAAAATGGGATTAAAATCTTTGGTTGTAACCTTTTCATCCAAACATAATTGATCAGTTAGAACAAAATATGAAACATTTATAAGGGTAACAAACACATTTGGATATTTTGGTTGGGTTTTTCACACACAATCTCTCTCAATCAACACTAAGACCAGAAGTTGATATGCGCCATGCACATGTTAAAACAAACTTTATAGACCAAATTAAGAAAATAGAAACTGTAGTTACCTTAAGTTGTGATATCTCAAGATTCTTCTCTGCATCCTTGGTTAAGCATTGAATTTCCTCACATGCAATTCTTCTCGCCTCATCCATTGCACGAGCAGCAGAAGCAGCGGCTTCAGCAGCTTCTGCAGTCTCTGTCAGCTTATCTGCAATATCTTTTATTGTAGAATCTCTAGCACGAATATTTTTAGCTAGCTGCTGTAATTCCTCATCTTTCACCCTTAAGGTTTCCTGTGTGATTCAGGAAGAGTACAAGGGAAGTTGGAATTTCTAAAACACCAAAGATAAAGATAGGAAGAATTCTGAGCCTATCAAGAATCAAATACTCTGTTCATCACAGCACAGATGAAACTTTTAAAATGTAAATGGAGATTAGCAGTGGAATCTGATTGTCATGAAGATACACATATAAGTTTGAGTCTCCGGCCACCTTTCACGAACTAAGTACAATTTGTAAGCTCAAAACTATTCAATTCTAGCTAGTAATCATTCCTAGATACACCCTCTGTATAATCAAGAAACAGGCAGCATCTTTGACTCAAAAGGTAATAGACTATAGCTAAAAGATATTGGCTTCTTTTATACAACAGAGGTAGATCTACTTAAATGATGAGAGAAAAGGAGAAAGTAAAGTTGTCCTAGTGAAAATGATGATTGCTACCTTTTTTTTCCTCTCTAAGGTGATTGGATCTCTTAGATAACTTAAATTTACAGTATCCTATAGGCTACTATGGTGACATAGATATTGATACTCTTTTGAGTAATAATATTACATGATGTTTTATGATATAATTATACGATTATGAACATTGAATATGCAATTGATTTTCACTAACTGAGATATAATTTATTATTTTATATAATTTTAAGTTATTTCATTGTTGTAGTGAATTTATTATACATTAGTTTAGTTATTAGATCCTTTCTAAGTATTTGTAATTTTGACTGTCATATGGCATGTACTTATATATCATGCACATGTAAATCATATATTGATATTTTGATGGTGTGCTTCACTTCTCCTCGGCAAGTGCCTGTGCCTAGGCCCTAGAATCTCTCAAATTTTAGTGTAAGCTAGATCATTAAGGCATGCAGGAAAAAAATAGTTGTAAGAAGTTCAACAAGGATGAACTTTTGCAATGCTACAGATGTTAACTTGTTTCATTTACTTTGCAGTAAGATTCATGTGCTTAAGTTCATTCAATTTTGGTTTCACATGCTCACTTATATAGGATCCTCATTATATGTCCTCAATGGACTCTTATGCATAGGTTATTTTCAATACAGTTGTAGTTTCAGGCATTGATCCTTTTCCCTCAAAGAAATGTTCTGAAGTATTTGGTTATGAAAGATCAATTCTTTAGATAGCTACAATAATTTCATAATAGTAAGATCATCAAGGTAAGCTTCATTGGGATAACCATAATACCTTCATGACAGTAAGATCATCAAGGTAATCTTCATTGGGCTTATTAGTCACCGAGCCCAAAGCTGCTCTCATTGAGATTTTCATTGCTGCTTCAATTTCTTTTGATGCTTCCATTGCAGTTGAGTTAGCAGCAGCTACTACAGTAGCAACTGTACCTAACTTTGTGGATCCATTCCCAGTCAAGTTATTTACGGCATCTCGATGAGCTCGCAGCACCAGCTGGGTTGCACTGATGACAAAATCAACATCAGAAAATCAGATATATTCCAAAACAGTTTGATAGGTATAAAAATGCAGAAATTATAAGGAATCAATTCAGGACTCAAATAAACATAGTAACTGAGGTTGTACTTGCTATTCTAACTGTCAATTCAAAAGGATCCAAGTTGGTCACAACAGCTATCTTGTGTGGTGTATGTTGTGGTAATGCAAAATTATGTTTGAGCTCCACAAGCTTACTGTAAAGTGGATACCCAAGCTGTTGCAGCACCAGGTGTCTCCGCACAAAGGAAATAGTCCTTCTTCTGAGGAGTTGCAATGTCTAAAAAGCTAATTAAGAAATCAAATAGGATTAAGATCCCAAAAGCAATAATATAAGTGATGATAAGTTAAAGAAAAACAGAACAAGAAGCATTTTGTATAAGATCAACTTAAAATAAGACATATGGATACAGAAACAGCAACCATCATACTTTGGCAACCCACTGCAGTGAGGAAAGTAATAGATCAGAAACCAAGAGATCAATAAGACAGTGTGAATGCACAACATTGCATGAGATACTCTTACTGAAAATTTACAGGAGACATGGTGATTGTGCTGTTTGAATCAAAAACAATAGTGCCCCTGACAACTGCTTCATTTCTCCGAGTCCTATGCCAAGAAAGAGTAGACTTTTCAGTATCCTAAAAGCATCGAATGGCTCTAAAGTAGATTATTATACTGAAAGAAGACATGGTGTCCTACTTGTATTCCATCTTTCCAGTTGTTGGATCTAGTATAACCCATCGCTCATTCCATTTTCTTAACTGAACAACAAAAAGGTAATTAATTCAACTTTAATCAGATGATTTAGAACTCTCAACTAAAACTATTGCATATTGAGAAGCCAGTGACTAAAAACATTAATGCAACACAATAACTAGTATTCTGATGTTACTCACTTGGCTGGATTATGTAACTAAATATCAGAAATCAAGATTAGATGTATACAGACCATGCATATTCATACCATACACTTGTCGTGCAATGACCTTAGGCCACATGCCCAAACCTATTTGTATGCATTATCATATTGGAGAACTGGTCCTAATTCCTAATAATGCTTGCTCCAGCTTGATGACTTCATTGATTTGAATACTATTAACAGTAGTCATATATGGAGCTTAATGGAGGAATGAGAATCAAGTGTCCATGTTTCAGCTGACCTCTTAGGATGGGCCAGGCTCATACTATCAATTTATTTCCTCTTTCTCTTTCTGGACACATGTCTACTAACCGCCCACTTTCTACGATTGCCCTTTTCACAGCGTTCCTCAAGTCCAAGAACAAAATGCTTGGTAGGACGCAAGTGGGTGTCACATCCAAAGTTCAAAGCATATTCTTCTCCTGTTTCCACTCCCTTATGGTCAACATCAAAGTAATTGGTTGCCATTGGTTTTAATCCTAGCCCAAAAGAGGTAGAGCAGAGAGTGGAATGAAATGGCTAGAGAGAGACAACAAGCTACATATCATTTCCTCCTAGGAGTAGTGAGGTCTTGATTTTGGTGGACCAAAAATAGAACTCTTCGTATCCTTTGAGGGTCAATGGAATTGATGGCTAGGACAAACACAAGCTGATGGAAATGATGATGATGACAACAACGACGAAGAAGAACAAGGCTTGGTCCAACTCAAAGTTATATGTCCCATGGTTGGATTAATTTTGTGCAATTTTTTATGTTTGGTCCTTATCGATTGGATAAGAAAGATTAGTTAGTATTTGATGTAGCACAATGTGTAACATTAAAAGTGAATTTTGAGTTTTGTGTTATTTAAATGAGGTGAGGCCTTAATAAAGGCTCATTGACAACTAGGCTTTGGATGCTTGAGAGATTTATGGTGAGAGATTGAAAAGGAGGCTTGCTTTAGAGAGAAAATGTTGTTTTGTCAATTGATTGATCTTGATTAAAGGTAATCAACGTATGGTGAGAATTTAATTGAAGATATTCATGACCATCATATGTTGTTACTGCAAAGAAAAGAGGCACAAAATATCTAAAGGTTTATAACATGATCACAAGGTGGCGAAGAAGAGAAAGCTATAATCTTGATGGCAACAAAAAATGTCAAATGGATTAAACCTGATGGATCATAGACTCGGAATGCCCGCATTATGAAACATTAAAGAGGAGTCTCATGATCAAGCAAACATCTATGATTTAAAGATGGCTAGCAAGGTTGTCATGATCAAGACCCAACCTCAAAACAGGGAGAGGTCTACAAATTCATAATGTAGTATTGAAACATAGGATCGTAAGATACTGAAATAAAATTAAATATTTTTAGAACAATATTTGACAGGTGTAATTTATTATATGTATTAAACTTTAATATAAAATAGCATTAATACGAACACTTATGCTTCATTATTCTAATATTATGAAGTATGATTAAAATTATTTAAATGTGTAAACAATACAATGTTAATTCTTGAATTTCGTCTTTATATAACAAGTATCAAATTGTATAAGATGAGTGATAATTATATGGTGGAAGACAATGGCATAAAATAACAAAAAGGATTTTTTTTCTAGTTAAGAATTAAAAGAATCTCGTACAATTGAAAATTTTCTCAACTGGCAAGACGCAAGAAAGAGAATGTACTCTACAGTACACATTAAGCATTAAAATGTCAATATGAAAGTAAATTTATTCACCTAGTAACATTATCAAGAGATTGAAACTATGTTGATACAATGAGGAAACACCTTGTTTCGATATAATCTTATTAAGATTTCATTCATATAAACAAAGGTGAAACGCAAAATCAATGGGATATGATTCTACAAGAAAACTAAGGCACTAAAGAATTTATAGTTTTGGTGATAAAATCAAAAGCAAAGACTTTACAGGACCTTTAGCCCTCTATGATTATATTCAAATGATCAAGTACGAATGAAAAAAAAAAACTTGATCATAAATTATTCAATAAACTAATTTCAAAGATCTAACTTTAAAAGGTATACGATTGATGAACGGAATTTCTAAGAGCAGAATGAGATTCAAAGCCACACCGTCTCAGATCGCTTAAGTAACGGGCCCTGCAGCAAGCACCTCCCCGATCCTGACGTCAGCTGCCGCTTGATCCTCTCCAAGCTGCTCTCAGTGCCTTCTACCATCTGTCCCCAACAAACAAGAGCCGTAAAAAGACATGACCTTGAGCGTGCGAAACATCAAAGAAGAGGGAATGCGAAACCCCTAATTGGGTATCAAAAACACCATTACGTACCGTGGAACTCCCATTGGTAGCCATTAGCAAGGAAACCGGAGATTGGATCTGCCGCGTAGGAACAATTAGGTTTTAGATAAGCAATTAATCAGGAAAGGAGATGAGGGAGGAGGGCTTGTAGTTGAGACTGTTGGGTAGGCTCGATGACCAGCGGTTGCGGCCGACAAATACGCATATAACGCCTGTTATTTGAGGGCAGAAGAAGCCCGGCAGAGCCGTTATATAGCAAGGGATTAAGTAGCAATTCGAAATAGCCGTTATATAGGAAGGTAATAACTAAGATAAATATGATACTTTGAAGGTGTGCTTAATCCACTCGAATAGTTTTGTCGATGGTTGATAAGGCTTTTGTTAAGTATTTTTGAGATTTTATCTACAGATGAATATTTTTAAGTGTTTTTAAATGTTAAATTCTATTTCAGCTTCTATAAATTTTACTCAAAGGCTAGCATCAAATTCTTGTTTCTGCATTTTTTGTTTATGATCTAAAATTAAAAATTAACATTTATATGCTTAATAAATTTATCATTTTATATAATTACCACCACACTTTTAACTTAATAATATTTTATATTTTTATATAATTTACATTTCTAAAATTTTTATACATATTATTATGTATTTATATAAATTTTATCAATTTTTATATTTTCTAAATTCCTAAATGAATAGGATTAGTCAGCTAAGAGTATTCACATCAGATTTTTAAAATAAATATTTTATTTTAAATTTTATATAAAGAAATCTTTACATATTCATTTTCTAAATTTAGATTTTATAAATAATACTTCTATTAACATAGATAATAATAAAAATATATAGAGGAGAGAAAAAAAATAACAAAAAAATAAAAAATATGGAAAATTATAGAGAAGCTACTGTAAAAAATAAATATCTAAATTTAATAAAATTGAATGACGGATAACATGGATACTGATGAATAGGAAATATAACATGGATACTCATAAATAGTTGAATTACTAAAAAAAATATATATATATTAAATTTAATACAAATGCTCATATAGTCATGATCGACACAACCAATCAATTTTAATTGAGATATATTTAGCTTCGTCGGTTACCGATAGTTAATGGATAATTTTTTACTTTTCTATGAAATATTTTTATTTTTCAATGAAATAGTAAATTTGTCATATAATAAAACACACAGCTCCAATGTTCGCAAGCCTTTCACAGTAAGGCGTAATAGAAGCAACCATCTAAATGCAACTAATGATGGAATGTTGTTTGGATAAGTACAATTGACTGCAATATAATCTGATTTAGGGGGAGGGCGAAGCAGATTTTGTTGACGAAATCAATCTACACCCACCCACTTATTGTTGCTTTGTTGCTTTGTTGCATAGCAAGACGTTTATCTGACAAGAAAACCAAGAATTGTGATAATAAAGAAAGATAATCAATTACATACGCTAGCACTTTCTTAAAAATAACAGAAAGTCTAGCAGATTTCTGTAACTCAGGAAATTTTCTAGTTTGCTTCAGATCAAAGATAAGATGGTTTTTTACAGGAAATGTGCTGCTACTTAGATGATACCAGAAATGCATGGTGCACCCAGCTGCCATCAAGTCACTGTATAACAACGTTTTATGTTTGCACAGTTTGTAAACAGACATCCATCAAGTAGCAGCTAGCTTCTGCAAGTTTTAAGATAGTAGTGAACAAAAGTTATCAGTTAAACAAGCAATGAAGTGCCAAAATATGACAGGAACAATACCTCAATTAGGAGGGGTCATCAAGGATTCCTATCCCAGTCGATGAATGCTCAGAGGGGAATCCAGTCACTATCACTAGTATCCACGATGGCTAGAGTAGCCTTTCAACGATGCCTCTTGAATGATCTTATCCTTGGAGTGGAACTACTAGGATTTGCTCCCAGAAAAGTAGAGATGGGTGAGACGTGTGGCTGAGAATATGATTGCATGTGAGAACTGTGCTTAGCATTTCTGACTCTCTGGACATTATGAGTTTGGACTTTGTCTGAAATTAAGGATCTCAGGAAGCCACCAGGTTGAATGAAGCCCCCTTGTCTTTTTCCCTGAATAGATTTATTCATAGATTTATTCATGTCAACTTTATCTCTAGGAGATTGCCGTCGATATGGTGGTGCTTCAGCAAGTGCACTAGGCAATCCTTCACAAGAAAGAATACAGGCAATAGCATACATTGACGCCCCCAAAGCAGGTGGTAGAACAGCCTGTCGATTCTTTGCCTACAAATAGCATTCTTGTGAGCGTAGAAAGGGGAGAAAAAACTTAAGATTAGTACCATTTTAATTACAGCAAAGCAACTAATATAGAACCACTGGTACGCCTATCATGAACTACACCATAGCATTGTAAAGATTCCTCATTATTGAACCAAAAAAAAGTATGCAGAATAAACTAGTTTTTAACCTATCACTAGGGGGAATTTCACCATTGCTTACCTAAAGAAGCATGCCTGCTCATGTGGGCTCAATCCTTATCGGGAACATTTTATCGCATTAAGATGTTTTTTTTTCCCTTCTTTTCCCAAGATGATAAGATTACAACATTGAGTGTAGTGAAAGCTAGACTAATCAGAAGTCAGAACTAATAGTGTATGATCAAAGTACATCAAACTGGCATGTAACAGATGACTAGGGCATAGAAATGAGCTTCATCCAGGTCCTGCTATTCCATGCAACTAGTAAATTGAATGATTCTGAGATGATTTTATTTTAACTGTGATAGGTTTGGCGTAATAGAGCCAAAACAGACTGCCGGGGACCTGAGAACATCCCAAACAATATCAATAAATGTTTTTAACCATTTTTGATAAATTATGGGTAAAAAAACCTTTACTACAATATAATGCATGCAGATTGATACATGTAACATAATCAAATGATGCAAATACCTAATAAGCCGAAATAGTTGGAAACGAGAAATAAACAGTTGGGCATAATGAAAACTTATGATAAATAGCAAAAAAGTATACCTTGAATAGGATAGCGGAAAATAAACGTTCACGAAGGCAGTATATCTGCGCAACATCAAGGGCAGTTGATTCAAGTCTTAACCATCGATCAATAACTAGTGCAACATTATTTTCAGGAGAAGACATTATTTCTTCCCCGTGACTAGAGGATACAAGTGGTTCCATCTCATCTTCCTCATCACCAGAATCATCATCTTCATCACTATCATCAGGGCCACATGTAGGAGCAACAACCATTTCTGTTGCAAGAAACAATAATGGATATGGACCAACAAGAGAACAGTTTTTTATATACATTCCCCCATCCCCACGAGTAATTTCATCATAAATAACAAGTGGGCACTCAGCTTGCTTTCTAAATGATAAATCAAAGTTAGAGGAATGGGGATGCAAGCGAACTTTGGCACCACCAGCAGTCTCCACTATGGCTCTTTTATCATTCTTTCGGCGTGGAAGCAATCTCCCAATCATTGGATAAGCACCAGCCACAAGTACAGCTCGTAGAATACCAGGATCGTGAGCATTTAAGCTACAACTTGACACATTTTGTGGAATAAACCCATGTTTTGCAAGTTCGCTTTGAAGCTCCTTCCTCATGCTAAATAGCATACTCATTGTGCCTGATGAGATATAATACCTAGAACAGAATTGTGACTCCAGACCTCTATCTTTTGCCTTCTTCCAACAATCAAATGCTGCAACAACAGCAAGTTGATCACTATAACCACCATACAAGGAAGCCAATTCAAGTTTCGCTAGGGCAGCTTTCTTCCTCTCATCTGGAGCCACTGGAAGAAGGAATGGTTCTCGATAATCAGCTGCACATGCTAGAGTCAATGCAGGGTCCAAGCAATTCATCAGAATTGCAAACAAAAGCATCTTGCTAGTTGAGGGATGGACAGGAAGGGAACCAAGTTTCTCCCCAAGATCAGTCAGTTTTTCATCATTCATTAAGGCACCAATATCTTGAAGAACCATGATTGCATTGCGAATCGTTTCAGAAACAGGAGGATCAAGTGTTTTTTGTAGAAAATCTGCTACTTTACAATTGGGATCGAGCAATTTTACCTGCAGCGTGAGTGTTTAAAAAAAACTAACTTTTAGCACTAACAACAAAGTGGAAAGCAAAAGAAGTCAATCTTGCCTGCAAACAAAGTTCCTCAATAGGCATCCTTTTTATCTCAGGAACTTGGTACTCCGGCAAAGATGCTGCACGGAATTTAGAAAAAAGGTGGTAACAGGTCCCTGGCTGACAACGACCAGCACGACCCTCACGTTGTCTTGCACTAGCTTTTGATACCCAAGAAGAATGAAGTGTAGATACATTGTTATATGGATCATAATTTTTTTCCTTCATTCGGCCACTATCTATTACATATACAACATCATCAATTGTAACAGCAGTCTCTGCAATGTTTGTAGACAAAATGATTTTACGAGTGCCAACAGGCGGACATTTAAAAACCTTCTTTTGCTCTGCAGATGGAATCATAGAATGGAGAGAGAGTATCAAAAACTTTGATTGATCTTGAAAGAATGATGAAGCAACCAACTTTTCTCTGGTTTGATTAATGTCATCCCATCCAGGAAGAAAGATTAGAATTGCTCCTTCTGTTGAATCAGTGCAAATCTTCCTTAAGAGTCGCTCTATGAGCAGAGTGTCGATATGTTCTGGATTAATACGTGCAAGGTACTCATTTAGCAGCTCCTCCTCCTCTACTGATTTTGATTTATCTTTCTCCATATGTTTCTTGATAATTTCATATACCTGGATCTGATTCTCACATTCAGCCCAATCTAGAGCACATATACCATTGTTGTCACATAAAGAACAATCAGCACCATAGGATAGAAGCATGCAGACATCACCAACTTTGCCCTTTGCTGCAAATACCATCAACGGTGATACACCTGTCGAAGAATGTCTGTAGTTGTAAATTCTCTGTGTTTGCTCAGAAGAAATCAATTCTAGCAAGGGATCAAATTCTTCATTAGTTAAAGCCAAAGTAATTGCTTCGTCCAGGGAACTTCTATATTCTTCAGACAGAGGGTTACTCTCGTCAGAATCAACTGCAGCATGGTTTAGATGATTATCATCCATAGATTTCAAGATAGAAAGCACGTCCTCCAAATAAAAAACCTTGACCTGAAGAATAATGGTGTCAGCTAGTATTAGCTCAAGTAATGAAAGTGCCATGATTGTTGGTGTTTATTCACTAATTGACTCAAAGTATCCTCACAGGATAAGTGAAACCCGGGACTTGAATAATGGGGCATCCGAAAAAGTAGTTGGAAAATCGCTCAGCATCAATAGTAGCACTCATGAGCACCTGTTAGTACATCAAAAATGAGAGCGTAGAATGTCAGTTGTTATGGAGCAACTGCAAATCCAGTATGGGATGCAGCACTAAGTGAAAATATACCAATCGTATATGTGGATATGCAGGCAGCAAATCTCTGATGAACAAAACAGAAAGCAATAAATCAGAATGGAGTATACCTTCATTCTATAAAAATGTCATCCTTATGATATTGCAAAAAAAACAAAAGCATATAATTAAAATTCTATCATTCTTGGACTATTCATATACACTAATTTCATACTACATGCCAATTTAGAGCTTCCTAACCCAAACGAGATCCACAATATGGAGTTGACTCAGAATTTTGTATATACAATATGAGAACAGTTTAAAAAAGAATAAATCAATCGGGCAACTAAATGGTGCTTTCCAAATACCTGAGTATTGTCAGCATAAAATCAGAAAATCTATCCCTCTCGTGAATTTCATCCTAAAAAACAAAGTAATTGGCAAGCCACAAATTAGAATAAAAAGTAACACAGAATATTTGGCACATTAAAGCCTCTAGAAGACTATGATCTAGTCTCCAAAGGAAATTTTATACATATCATTCAATATGATTTTCAAAGTAAAATCACATTAGTTAAGGTGCATTTGTAAGCAATCTACAAACAATATTACTTAATATGTAGAAAATGGAAACCAGTCACTCTGGAGATACTAATCAATCAGATACACAGGGCAGATATTTAACTGATACACACACACACATACCATGCTGTAAAAGAATTCCAAAGGTGCAGCTTGGTCTTACTAAAGTATTTTTAAAAAGAAAGTACGGAGACAAGACCTTTAAAGAAGCATGTCAATTAGTCAGTTCTGAAGGAGAAAAGCTTCAAAGATCAAGCATAGTAGTTATGCAGAAACAGCACACTTTTATCCAACAAACTCATAAAAACATGTTTCCTCCTTTTAGAAGAAAGGATCTTGAATAGGTTAATCCATTACCTAGAAGCTCCCTAGCCTATGACTAGTGAGGTAGCCAGAAAATTGTTTGAGTGGAGTTATAAGTTAAAGGGTAAAATTTTAAACCTGAAATAAACAATATGATGCCTAAAAAAAGTCATGAGTTCACAAGTAGTTAAGAAAAGAGACAATTCATATTACTTTTCAGCACAATATAAAAACATTTCTGTCCAGAACTATCATCGGAGTGATTTCATATTTTGAAATCATTACAAAAATAACTATATTGTCTATATCATCATTTTTTTATGCCATCAATAATCATTCATCAGCTGATTTATCAATTGATTATATAGATGGCTCTTCACGATATTCATTGTAAAAAATGAATATTGATGCTTAATGTATTAACAAGGCAAATCAATACAAATTTTATAAGCAAAGGACTTCTTCAATGAATTGAGATTTTCAAGCATATAGCTTCAAAACTGCAAATGACCACCCTTTAAACAAGCCTATAGAAATTCAAGACGTGTAGCTGAAGTGTTATCAAAGCAAAGAAAAGCTTAGAAAACAAGGGACAGAGAGGTGAGTACCACAGAGGATGACAGAGAGTAGAGGGTGGACTAAAGAGGAGGCTAGAAGGGAGGGGAGAACAGAGTAAAGCGAGCCTCAAAAGACTGATGGGTGAATCATGATTCCAAAAGATGAGGCCACCAAGTGAGCGGACAAAGTGCTGCAAGTACATAAAATCTATGATGGGGTAAAAATTTAGTGGGGTCTAGTAAAATTTAGTTTAAGAAGGTGAACAAAGTGCTGCAAGAATAAAAAATTTGTTGATGGGGCCAAAATTTAGTGTGGTCCAGTAAAATTCACTATAAGAATTATATTTTTATAAATTAAAGTCCAATGGGTCAATTTATCTACTAGGCCCAATGTAGCTACATTCCTCCATGCGATTAATATCGTTTCACCAATTCATTTGCCATGTTTGGGCCAAAGTAAGTCACACATAAACAAAGAGTATTAAGGATGAAAATATATAAATTTGTCTCTTTCCTTCCAGCTCTTTTGGGATAAGTGGGTTAGAGAATCAACTTTATCAAATACAAATCCACTTCCTAACCTTCTTATATTGCAACTTCAGGTGGTAACATGGGGTGAAAAATAAAATACAAACATGTAATATTTTTCTGTTCAAAAATAATGTTGTGTAGTGCCACAATCATTAAAATGCTCCTCGATAAATTTATTTGTAAATAACCTGTCTTACTCTTATGATTCATAAGCTTGCCAAACTTGATGAAACAAGTTCAAGTTCACAAAAAAAAAAGATATGACAATCAATTCAAACATTATCATACTAGAAACAACAGTTTTACCACAATAACATGAGTTATTCCTTGGAAACAGTCTTCCAGTAAACTGTTCCCACTGTCGGTGCTTGACATACTCGAACCTCTGCTAATCAGCAATCTCAAAAGTACTCCATTTGTGCAGAACATAATTGATGATTGTTTCCCACCCTTCGACTCTAAGCGGATCTAAATAAAAAAACAATTAAACTTCAGATTGTTTGAAAAACACACACACACACATACACATATGCAACAGTTTATCTTGGAAAAAAAATGGAATTTCAATAAGAGAAAGCTCTAAAGCAGCATAATTGAAAATGTAGAGATGACTTCAAAGTAGTAATTAAGGTGGAAGGATTAATAGAAGCCAGAGGTCAGTAAGTCAGTAATAGTTAGTTTGGGTTTCATTTCTTCCAAATTGAACTTCCTCATCCATATTCACAAAACATAAATGGTAGCATAAAAAACCAGTAGAAATTAGCATTAAAAATACAATATACTAGGATTTAAATTAATATATGCACATAATAATGTACATATACAAGATAAATGAGTAGTACTAGGTATACTACTATACTATATGTGCATATACTAGATATACTCAGTTACTAACATGAATCTTCAACTTCTGAAATTTTCTTTAGAAAAATCAAAACACAAATTTTGGATAAGAAGATATAAGTTGATCAAAAAAACATGGTTACCTTGTATCCAACAGTCTCTCCAACAGTTTCCCCTCTTTCATAAGAGATCCTTTCAGCAACTGTACATCCCACCAACTAAACAATTAGAACATATTATCTGTATATATAGAAATATTAGTTACCATAATTATATATATTAGTTACCAGATTATTGGTACAAATTAGTTAATAGATATATTTAATTAGGCTAATTTATCAATTAGCCTATTTATAGTTTCCTAAACTAGATCCCTTGTTTGTATATAAGAGGGTGTTTGGTTGAGCTTATAAGATCTATAAAATAGCTTGTAAGTTGTTTTCGAGCTTATAAGCTCTTCAAAACTTTTTGTTAAATTTTTTTAAAAACAGCTTATAAGTTGTTAAACAACTTATAAGTTGTTTGTAAAAAAGTAAGAGAGACCCTACTTTTTCAAAAAAGATCTTATTGTAATAATTTTCTTCTCTAAAATATCCTTATATATTTTTATTAATTCTCATCTTATCCTCCACAGATTTTTATAAACCTAACAAATCTCTCTCTACGCCGACTTCTTTTCTCATCGTCATCTTCTCTTCCCCGCACACAAAGTCTCCGACACTCCCATTTCTTCTCTATCTAGTGCACAAATTCTCCGACTAGGCCTTTAGAATTGATTTTTTCTTTCGAATTTCTTTCTATATCTTTATTTTCCAACAATAGTTTTATTTTTTTATATAAATTTAACATTTATTACAAAATTATAAACAAATTTTGTGTTTATATTTATATATATAGAGAGAGAGAAATTTTAGCCTGCACACCTTTATGTACGCGAACATGCGCAACATCTGACGTGGAGAGCCAACGCAATGCTCAATCAAATTTTTTATTTATTTTTCTCTCTCCTGCATGCAAACTGCACTCTCTCTCCTACATGCAGTGTGGCGTTGTTCTTTTTCAAGAACAACTCTGCATGTGAGTTGTTCTTTGCATGCGAACTGTTCTCTAGAGAACAGTTCTACATGCGAGTTATTCTCTAAAGAACAGCTCCACATGCGAGTTGTTCTCTGCATGCGAGCTGTTCTTGAAAGAACAGCTCTACATGCAAGCTGTTCTTTAAAGAACAGTTCAATGTGGAGCTATTTTTCTGCCTCAGAGCTGTTCTTTAAAGAACAGTTCTGCATTGGCGCTGTTTTGAAAGAAAAAAACTGCGTCACACTGCATGCAGGAGAGAGA
>JBAMIE010104250.1:0-16556 GCA_037177295.1 Kaempferia parviflora | reverse complement strand
AATTACATTACAAGGCTGATTACCTTTCACTAAACATAACCTAAAGGGTAAACTTGTGAGAGGTTTGTAAAAATTATAAAAAAAGTCAATAAAAAAGTTTAAATTAATATAAAAGGTGATGTTTGAAGTTTATAATTCAAGAGCAATATTGTGATTTGTAATTTGTAATTTATAATATAGAGAGGTATATGATTTGTAATGTAGGGTCTAAAAAAAAGTTGTAGAGAGGTTTTCCATTATAGAGAAAATAATAGATTTTTACATTTTTGATGTGCCACTGATGCTACCAAAAATCTCATTTAGAAGTTTAACCATCGAATATTCCCTAAGAGTTAGGAGTTCTCCCCCTCAATGTCACGTTAGCGCCACGTCAAAAGTAAAAAAAAATTATACATCTCTCTATTATAAAAAAAACTTCATAATGTTTTTATGGATCTCACATTCTCACCAATTATTTTTTTAAAAAAAAAAATAATAATAAAATAATTAAAAGGCAAGAAGCAATTTCCTAAACGATCGATTTTGTCCAAAATCGACTGATGGACCAAATGACTTAGAATTGATATAAAATTAGTTTCTATATATTCGTCTAATTCTACTAACTATATTTATACTCTTAAATATTAATTTAGCTCAATATATTGAACAGTGATTTTTTTTTTAAACATGAATTAGATCTTAAAACATATTCGTATTGAAAAAATGACCGCTCTCAATATATTATGTCAAATTGAGGTTTGATGGCATATATATAATCAAGAGAATTAGACGAACACATAAGAGCTAGTTTCATGTCAATCCGAAGTCGTTTGATCCATCAATCAAACTTGCTCTTAATATATTAGATCAAATTGATGTTTGAAGGCATGAATATAATCAAGAAAACTAGTTGAACAAATAAAAACTTATTTCATATCAATTCAAAATTGTTTGGTCTTTTGTCCAAAATTAGGAGTGTTGTGTCCAAAAGGAATTTACATATCTTCACAATAAAATGATATTGTTCACTTTGGACCTAAGCTCTCATAGTTTATTTTTGGGCTCTATCCAAAAGTCTTCATATCAATGGAGATATATTCTTCCTTTTAAATCCATAATCTTTTCCATCTCTTTCCAACGTGGGACTTATATTGTATCCTTAACAATTCTCCTTTCAAACGGAGGACCACCATTACTCTCATAGTTTGGATCACCTTGTAAGCATTCGATTACTCTTGACATGTTCCGGGCCTCCCCGCAAGCATCCGGTCACTCTTGACCTGTTGTGTGTCTCCCCATAAGCATCTGCTAATCTTAACTTGGTTCGGGTCTCCCCATAAGCATTGGATCACTCTTGACCTGCTCTGGGACTCTCTGCAAACATCCAATGACTTTTAACCTGCTCCGGGCCTCCCACAAGCATCCACCCACCATTAACTTGCTCAGGGCCTCTCTGCAAGCATCACTCTTGACTTGCTCCATGCCTCTCATCGTGACCTCCCCCAGGCCTTCCCGTAAATATCCGATCATTCTGACCTACCCCGAGCCTCCTCACAAGTATCTAGTCATCTTGACCTGCTCCGTGTCTCACCAAAGTCAGCCCACATGGCATCTAGTATGGACTACGACTCTGATACTATTTGTTATGTTCAAAAAAAAATTCACATATCTTTATAATAATATGATATTCCATGGACTTAAGTCATTATTTTATTTTTGAGTTACTTAAAAAATCTCATACTAATAAAGATAACTTCTTTTTAAACACATGATTTTTTTCATTTATTTTCAATGTGAAACTATGGTTATATCCATAAGAATAAAATGAAAAATGATCAATTTAAAATTTGATTTAAAACTTTATGCGATCCGATAAAAAAGCTATTCAAAGAATCATATGACTATCGTTGCAAATATTCTTTAAAAAAAATCAAACAAAACGGCTTGATTGACCTCGTAGTAATTTCATTTTGACCAGCTGTTTAAATCGTCAGTCGAATCTTATCCTTATCTAATAAAAGTTGAATGTTACGCACTCATTAAAGTAAAGCTTAGATAAGCCGTTGTCATCGAAAGATAATAATGTCTAACAAATACGTTATTTAAAAAAACTGACAGAATCGACTTTGCACTACTACCCTTTACTCACGGCTGATGTCGACGTCCAGTGTCCCATGGAGAAGACCATTTTTACAAGCCTTTGGCACTCATGCTATTGAACGTTCCCTCGAGACAGTACGATAGTTAAGATATATGAATTTACCATATAAAATTTAGAGGTCGAATCTCGACACGCCCGAGCATATACCTCTCTCATATCTTGACCATTTGCACTTATAGCTAGTAACCACTATGATTTACCTCCTCCGTGTTGTCTCTGAGACGAATCGACGGGAACACTAGGGACGAACGATTCACCTTTTGCCACTCATGCTATTGAACAATCAAGTGAAGTTCATAAAGTGCTGACACTACGACGCCATTAATTTTAATTAAATGACAATTTCATTCAGATGATAAAATATGGATATTTAAATTTTAGTCGCCGTTCATATCTGTATATTCAAAATAAAGAAAGGTAACCCCGACTCTTCAGAGTCCAGATCCTCTGGACCACAATCCTTGATCTATTCCTGATCTAATACACAACAGTCGTTGAATCATATCAAGAGGAGATTAATACTTGGATCTTACCTCCGATCCAACGGCTGTTATGCATTGGACCAAAAATAGATCATAAATTGTGATCCAGAGAATCTCAACTGGACTCTTCGGTGCACCGTCAATCAAACATCAAAAATTTGAATTTCAAATTTTTTTTCCTCCGATGAGACAATAAACTCTTCTTTACCTTATAATAATGATATAAAAAAACCTCCATATAATTAAATCGATAATCAGTTAAAAAAATTAAATACCTAGATTATAAAAAAAAATAGAGAAATGTACATGTTGCTCTATTAATATTTGGTATGCAATTAACAGTGCATACCATACCATCACATTGTAAGACAATTCTCATCAATAATTCTTTGCAATTGATCCTGCATAACAAAAAATTGTTATCAAAATGACGTAGTGAGGAGTGACCGGGAAAGACCTTATCTATTAGAACTAATTGAAAATATAAGACAAATTACTTAATCTAATCCGGAGAGAATTGAAAAGAGTTCACATTTCAACAAGCATTCACTTGGTGAATTAATAAGGATATGTGCACTTGAACTAAAAATAACATCGAATGATTTGAGGCTTGCAAAACGAAGAGCACCTAGATAATAAGTGTTGGGAATAGGTCGTTCCTGATGCTGTTAGTGTTGGTGATCTGTATAAACAAAGGAGACTGGCTTAATTTCTTGTAAAACCTAACCATATCCTTCATACGTTTGCAATAAAGAGATATTAAAAATAGAAAATGAAACAGAATAACACTAAATGATCTAGACAGATTAATTTAAATTTGCAATGATTGATGTACAAGAAACACAAAATGAAAAAAAAATTTGCTCAGTTCAATTCCATTCTCTTACATTTTGCAAGCTTATAATCATATCTTCTTCACCAAATCATAATTCAATACTACATAAATCATCTTTATTAGTCATCACTATCTCTTCTTTGAGATGTTTTCTAAATTTCTAAAATTCTAAGTTTATGAACCAAAAGCTCCCCTACGGTTTGTTGTTCATGTTTATACAAGCACTACATATTGGATAATAAACTCGTATGGGTATGCCACAAATGAAAAACATAATCAAAAATGATAAAAGAGGTAAAAGATACTAGTGAAAGTAATTAACAAAGGAGTGGGATGGTTTGACCCTGAAAAGTAGAGAAAATAGACGGCGTAGGTAACAAGACAACTGTCTAGACATACAAGAGTCGGAAAATGTAGCATAAGATGAAGAAAACATTTGAGATTAATAACCACAACCCTAGAATGGATTGCCAGCGCTATCCAAACAAGTAAAAAATTTATACACCTATCCAAACAATTTACCTAGCCAGTCTTTTATTATGTCATCTGTATCTTGCTAGCATCAATAACGACCTCCAAATGCTAGCACAGGATTTAAGTGGAAACATTATGTTTCGGCATTAAGAAAACTAAATGAAATATATTTTATTTGACTTCTGTTATTGTGGGTTTAGAAACAAGAAAATATATGAAAGCAATGGAAAAAGAAATTGAAAATTAGAATTTTCAATTTGTAGTTCTCCCATCAACCAAACATCAAATGGAATTATTATCTATATAATTCAACCCAACACTAATACCAAGGCTATATGAATACTTAGTTTTACCTGCTTTCAAATTCTTCAACTTACCAAATGACAAGGCCACCAATTTGTTATCTCATGCAGTTAGGCATCTGATGGTAATTTCCCATGTCAAGAAGCTCCTTCCCATGTAAACCCAACAAAGTTTACTAAACTAGGAGATTTACTTATTGTCCTTGAAATCTGAATATATGTTATTTACCATAAAAGATGATTATATATAATAACTCAAGAATCAAATCAATTTTAATTAACTTTCCTAGTAGTTTGGGCATTCAACTCAACGTTCTCTTTTTGTTGGGTTTTCTTCATCCATCCTCCTCCATATTAAATAATATAAGATAATTCTTTTGGATACACCTCAACAACAACTAGAATTTTCTTCTTAGAATTCTTAAGAGAGATATCTCTTTCTAAACTTACATGGCGCATGAATAACAAGAAAAACAACTTAGGCATACAAATAGTGTTTCAGGAACAAGAAAATTTTAGTATTTTTGACATATCTGCAGTCATTTCATTTCTTAGTCAAAAAAAAATTCACAGATCACTAGAATGATTTGTCATAAATACCTAAGAGGCATAGTATTCATTGTTGGTAAAACGGATAAACCAGTAGCATCATAGGAACTTAGCATTTGAAAAATTAAGTTTTTATCTCATGGGAAACTAGAGGAAAAAATTATAATCGTATTTGACAATACTTGCATAAGAAAAGTAGCCCATACCTTGTGGATCATAACTCTTAGGTGAGGATCACTGCCTGACCAAATAGCAGAGTGCACCAGAGAAGAGTTCAGCACGTTTAAAAGATGAGCCATTAAGTTCCGAATGTCTACTATTAGATCTGAAATATGATTCAGCATTTTCTGATCATCATTGCTAAAAAACATGCTATGCTATGCTATGCTATGCTATGCAATTAGTTGTTGATACAGTCATTAAGAAATAGGTAAAAATGAGAAATTTGGCAGGGAAGTCCAAGGTTGCTGGCTGCAAAATTCCTGACCAAACTTTTTCCAAACTTTCACAAAAAGTAATCATCTAAATAATGAAGTGCTGCAAGAGAATAAAAACATGAATCTTCCAGTATGATTAAGAAATATATTAAATGGTTAACTTTTTGCATCTTTAACACCAACTTCCTTTCCAGATAGAACTTTTTGTGACTCTGGATGATCTAGGGGATCAGAAACCAGCAACTCATTGAATATAACCATTTCATTCGAGCTCTCCATTTCCCGCGAGGTCATTACCATGTGCAAATCATTGTCAATTTTGCAAGATACAGCTTTCCCTTCCACTGGATGGATACAATGACCATTTTCTGGTTCAGTCCTTGGAGCATATGATGCCTCATCTCTACCAAATGTAGAATCATTTTTATTCTGATCCAAATAATCCTCACTGCAAACCAATGGTGAACAATTTTCTAAAGTTTCACTTCGAAGTTTCTCTTCAGAGTTTTCCCCCATGTTATTAACAGTCTCTGTGAGGGTGAATTCACCAGAGAACTGAATCTCAGCGACTGTGAGGGTCAAAGATGAACACAGATCTTTGCATGTGGTTTCTAAAGTAAATGTGTCCTCAGCCCTGGCTGGGGTTGAGGCAGAACAATTGTTCTCTTCATCCAAATGTTCCTCATCGTGAACAGCTGGACTTGAACTCTCAAATGTTTCATTATGGAGCCTATCTCCATCGTCTTGTTCCACATATGTAGTAGTAGCTATGATTTTCAATTGACCAGACAACTGAAACTCATTGACTGGAAGATTTGAAAATGGATAATCTAAAATATTTCTTCCTGGACATTCACTTTCATATGCAATTGGAACCTCCAGTATAACACATGAGGAACCATTATTTTGCAGATCCAGACAGTCTTTGCCGTCAGATACAAATGAATTTTCAGATTTTTCACTATTAAGCCTTTCTTGCATGTCTTGTTCCACATTAGCAACAACCTCTGACATAGTGAACTCCATCTCATTTCCTGTGTGACTTGAAAATGGGCACACTGGAATGTTCCTTTTGCGGCATTTGTGGCACTTAAATCCAATTAGATTATTGATTTCTTCCAGGGCAAGGCCATAGACATCTCCATGAAACCAAGCTGCACATAAAAGTAAGAATTAAGCAAATAGAAAAGGTAACTTCATGTGCTAATGAAACAAGGAAACTTAGAAGATAGTGGCTCTGGTATTCAATCATTGAGGTATATGATCTATGATTGCCATTACTCAATTAGAACAAAAGTCACATCATAATCATCATCATCGAGCCATATTTAATGTTTAGAACAAAGTTGAATTTTTGGAGAATTTTTTTTTCTGTTTTTATAAACAGAAATAAACAAAAATTATGGAAAAGCAATGCCATATCTTTAACTATGAAGATGATAAGAAACAAGTCATGAGAAGATGGAAAGAAGATTGATAGTATATAAAGGCAAACTTACCTTTACAATTGTCGCAACAGACATATATAAGTTCTGAATTGTATTCTTTCAAGCATAGGCAGCACACCGGTCTCTGAGAACTTCTGAATAACCTTTGCGATGGGAGCATAACATTTGCTTTTCTGAAATGCTTTGCACGTTCAACTTCTGATTTCCTTGCCCATTGCAGGCCATTTAACCAGAAGGAATAATGCATAGTTGTTCTTTTTCTCTTACGAGGATTGCTAATATTGACTATTCTTGAATTAGCTTGTCTGATCACCACTAGTTTCTGTTTCTTTTTCAAATTAGGCTTCTTTTTAGTTTTTACCAAGACACGTGTCACACGTCTCCTTTTCTTTGGCAACACCTTTGAATTACTACCAGCACCCTTTTCCTTCTCACGTGACACCTTTTTCTTCTTCTTCTTCTTAACATTAGCCTTCGTGGATTTTTTATCCTTGCATCTATAGCAAATGTATTCCACAGGTATAGCACCTTTGGACACTCTGACATGCTTTTTGTGAAAATAACCTGCAAGATGGTACTTCATATTTAGTTTTCATGAAAGGATTTGAAAGACTCATCTGCTATCAATGCACAACAAAAAACTTATTAAATCATGTAGCCTATTAGTTTCACATAACTTGTGCATCCAATGTAAGTTTATATGGTTAAGATCTGAAATATAAACCCATGAAAACATATACATAACCCGTATATTGCATTAACTTTAGATAATATGGAAATATCATGTCCAAAGTTAAACAATGAAACAGCACAGGAATAATAAGTTGGCAAAAAGAAAATACATATAAGTGTATATTAGTGCATACCATCACACAACTGACACTTCACGGCTTCCCTGTGAAATATGAAAAAAAACACAAATTATAACATAAGCAACAGAAAAAAAAATGATATGAAAATAAGCAATAAAAAAAGAGCAAAAACAAATGGTTCTTCAAACAAATTGAGTATATAAATCTTCTGGTACAATGAACACAGTAAACTGTAGTAGAAACATAATTTGAATGTAAAATAGGTATCTAGTTGTTTATACTTGAGAGATAATTTGCTCCTTTTCACCAATACACTACAGTGATCCAACAATATCACCAATCTTAAGTTTTGTCAGTATTTTGCAATTGATATTAAAGCTTACCCTCAGCTCATAACCTCCAATTTGTACATTATCTTATATAATCTATGTTGAAAGCAACTAGTGTGAGCAAGAATAATGTTCAATATCCTCTTCAATGTCGCTACACTCTTAGAAGAGACTTCGGTGCCTTAGGTTACAATATTAAAATATTTCAGTTTACTCAAACACTCAATGTTTTCCTAAGATGTTGTCGCTATATAGTTAATCACTTAATGTTACATAAACCAAAGTTTTGCTAACTTATGGAACCTTCTACTTCTCTCAGTCAACTCTTATAGACAGCTCAGCATATGGCATTTCTTCACAGGATTCTGCAACAACGGGTGGCATACTAATGTCTTCGTAAGTACTAACTGTCAACCAATTAACTAAAAATTCCTGACCCAATAATGATAATAGTGTCCCATACTCCATAGTAAGTCTGGTGTTTTGTTCGAATAATACACAATATAGCTGAGCTTCCTTTCTGACTGATCTGAAACCAAGTTTCAATTTCATATTCAGACTCCTTCGGGCATGATAAAATGCTTATCAATACTGTCCTCCAGCATGTCTTGCTTGGCTATCCTAAACCACAAAGGAGAGATCGTATAGTAACTTTTCTTTAAAAATTGAAATATCATGCCTCCTCCACATTAGTCTGGCAGAGTTATACTAATTCAATGCTCCTTGTTTGATTCAAACTTTGCTTTGTTATCAAGTTCATTAAAAGCTAAGATCCATACATAGTACCCTCTCTCCTAATATAGTACCTTCTGTCCTGATAAATGGAACCTGGCCTAGTTATCAGCTTCACTGAAGAAAAGTGTAAATGGAAAAAAACTTACAATATGCATGAAACATAACTAACAAGTTAACCCTCATAACATCAGTTTAACGATTTGAAAATGCAACTGATTTTCAAGTCACACATGAACAGAAGTCCCGAAAACTGTAATAGAATTTTATTGATTGCTTTCAGGGAATGAGTATGATTTCCTTGCCCATATATACATAGTCCAGTTAAAATTCGAATCCTTTATGTTTCAATTCCAAATGTTAGTCCTATTCTGCAGGTAATTTCCATAAATTGAATAGTCTCAATCTTTGAAATTCCCATGGCTCTAGTACATTAGCTAGTAGCAATTTGTAAACAGTTAAATTCAGGAGAGTTGAAAGAAACTCCAACATCACTAAGGTCTTAAGGAACCTCGTGCAGGATTCAACTTTCAAGGTGATAAAACATTTTAGATAGAGAGAATCAGATGTCAAAATTATGTTGATTCCATCTTATAAACAGTAAATTTTGATATCAGTTTTTTATTTCATAACAAATAAACAAGCATTTTGTGCTGGGATAAAAAATTTCAGGCACTGTTTATTTTATAATAATTTCTTTAAGGTTAAAATAAACTTACTATGTACCTTTTAGCAAAGATGATGTTCAACAATTACCTCATGGAACTATGAGCTCAATCACTCATGTCATTAAAAACAACTCTAAAATTAGTACCACACAGCACGTATGCGAAATTGAGTCTTTCAGCAAAAAATAAAAATTGAATAGGAGATAAAACTTTGAATACTTGATAGCAAACAACACATTAGGATCCGACTCCCTTACTGTGCTGTATATTGTTGTAAAATCAACTTTCAACTCAGAAAGTTGAAAATCAACTTCATAAATAATTAACTAGCAGAGGTTACAAGTAGTGCAGCAAAATGGCCAAGAATGCATACCTCATTAGCACATTTTTGTTACAATAACCACAGATCTTTCCCTCTAATATTTCTGCTCCGGAGAGTAGGTAGGAAAGATTCCCTGATCTTTCTAACCTCTTTGCACTGAAATCACCTACTTTAACTGAAGGCAACTTCGAACCTGTTTTTTTCATTGATCGGGCTAATTTCTTCAATTCAAAATCCTTAATAAGATACAGAGGAACATGGTTCTCACTCAACCAAAATTTTTTCCTTTCACTAGAGGGATCTTTATGAAGGATCCCATTTCTGGTAACAGTAGGAGGTAAGTTCTCTCTTTTACCAAAATCAAGTAGATATTTAACATTGGTCACATCCATTGCCTTTCTACGAATTATAACCTTCTTGAACAATCTTGCTAAACTCTTAGATTCTTTAGCCAATTGAGGAAATGGTGGACTCTTCAAAAGTTCGAACCACCTAATATTTGAATCGAGTTCCTTGATCTGAAAGAAGTCGAAACCAATAAGATAATTGTAAAATACTAACTAATGATTGGAAAAAAAAAATATTTATAATTACTGGCATTCAAACTGTAACTATTACCAGAAAAGACAGCTGAGCAACTGTTTTTGACATCTCAACTGCAGCTCGCCATGCAACGAATTTGCTTCTCCTAGCAAACTCTGATCCATCGGGATAAAAAACATGTGATATCTTTTTACATCCACCTGACAAAATGCAATTAACATGACGATATCAACTCTCAGTCCAACTACCAAAACAGACTTCCAGTATACTAACACCTAAAGACAAGTTAACCTTGCCGACCACCCTTGGAAGTCAGTGATTGTGGCAATATTTTCCAATGGAACACTTGGCGGGAAAGTCGTCCACCACGCCACCAACATATATGTGAGGGGGTATATGACGGGGCATCTGCTTGGGAGATAGTTAACTCAGCACCTGAGTTAGCTTTTTTCCCATGCTTTCTACTACCACCAGTATTTGATGGTACGTCCATTGAACCCATGAAGATGTGAGATGATGAACCCAATGTATGAGCAGAATCAACTGGTTTTGTCCAATCTGATGACATTGCAACGCGCCGCACATTTGATTCCAACTGCAAATCATAACTGATATAACTATTTCTCAAGTAAGAATAATAAAGGAAAATAACAGATTATTAGAACCATCTTAAGGAGGTTGGCAGTAATAGTATACATCTCAATCATTACTTACTATGAGGAGCATATGTCTCAGTGATACCACATTAGATGCCTCCATAGCCGCTTTGCGCCAAGAGCTACTGTACTGTGGGTTCTCCCACATACCAGATAATAGGCCATTCAAACGAACTTCTATTGACAAAATATCATCGATGGCAGAGCAAATGTGGCTTTTCTCTTCATTATGAAGATCTACAGTATATTCTTTTGAAATCACAAGATGCCTGTCATTAACCACAAATACACAATCATTATTGGTAGATGTTTTGCAAGAATGGCACCAACCACACTTCTCCTTTTGAACATCTGACAGTTTGAGGAAATTATAATAACTATATGTTAGATATCTTTTAGAAATTGCCTTTAGCTGCAGCAACACAAAGTCATCTTCTGATTTTTTAATTTCCTTATTGTTGCTCTCAGTTGATTTACATGACAAATCTTCAGCAACTGATGAAGCTACTCGTCCAAAAATATAATAGTTAATATAGCCACCAGGATCAGACTCCAGCTGGCATGGCCAAGTTTTCCTTTGCTCAATTACGAAGGATGAAATGTTTTGATTGGCGATTGAAAGAAACCTTCTATTCTCAACATTCATAGCTGCATAATTAACACATAAAGCTTCATTTACAACATAATTGGGATCCAAAGAACAATCAGCAATTGTCTGCTGAGTAAACTGAGAATGGTTGGCAATATAAATCAACTGTTCTTCGGCTTGTGAGGATGTGAAAGGATGTGACGAACCAGTTACATGATCTAAGCTTAACAAATGTGTCTGGCTCAAATCTGATATGGTTGTGCTATTCAGTCCACTATGGTCAGTAGAACAATTATCCTTTGAATTCTTTTCAACATTATTGGTATTGGCAACATTCTGAAATGAAGATGATAAGTCCTTGGAGGGCAATTCAGAATCCAAAGCCATGTTCCTTTTGCTCCTTCCGCTGACTGAATCACAGGAATCAAGAGAAATTCCCCAGTGTGCCGATATTGCATGTAAGATTGTAGAATAAGAATGATATGATTTCAAAACCCTGATAACACCATCTAGATCATCCTTGTTGTAAAAGAGAGATGAAGAAACACTGTCACATGAATCAGTTCTGCAGATCCACCAGAGAAAAAAATTTAGGGTTGTTGATCATTAATAATTTGATTGTACATAAGTGCTATTGTAGGTAGATAAGGTTTCTCAAAAAACAGTGTCCACAAATTTTACACACACAGAGAGAGAATTAAAGTAACTGCAAAAAGACATACAATCACAAAAGCATTGTCACTCTGTAGCTAATATGGTGTCAAAAAGAATATATCCGCTATTCCCATATTTTTTTTGTACTAGGTACTAAAATGATGCGTTTCCAGTCCACTTTATATATATATATATATATATATATATATAGGTAGATCCATCCACAATCCAAAATTATCATTGTGCAATTTTAGTAATACTTTTACCATCTGTGTGAAATCCTTTTTGTAAAGAAGAACTAAAATATATTTGTGCATAAAGTTATTTGTTTCCACAAATATCAGAAAGATCTTTCAGTATTGAAAAAATTGTTACACGCCTATATTATGTTTTGGTGTTTCTAAATACTTCTACAGGTTTTACTTATACCATCTTCTGATTGATTGCGTCCCAAACAATTTGACACAACTTATTTTGTTATCCCTAAACAATCCTCCACAAAACCTCTGATACATGGACTCTTCATCCACCCACAACATACCTAAGTCATATACAGACACTCCTTCTTCGACATTCCACATGGACACTCGATGTCCCCATTGATCAAGCATAGAAAACTATGGAAATAGTCATGTCGGACACTTGAACCTACATTAATGTTAAACACTAGGATCTAAGTCTGAGGAATATAGCACAAAACAATATTCTGAACAAGTATATGGCACAAAATAATCTTGAGAAAAAGTAACCTAGATTCTTTTACTACATTCAAGAAGAATTAATTTGTTCAAATATTAGATTAATAAGAATTAAACTAAAAATTGAGGTTGGGAAATAGACAAGCATAGCAAGGATCATATAAATTAGTACCACATGTATGGTATGAATGCATTATAAAACAGTTTAAGGAAAGTATAAACAGGACAAAGAAGTAAAAAATTTGCATCTTGAAAAATATTTGAACTTGTATAAACATACACCAATAGATAGCCACAGCAGCTGTAATATACACGCCCATGAGGATCAGTACTCAAAACTTCAGCTCCTTGGGAAGACTTTAACAACTTTGTTAATCCATCATGTTTTTCCAACAAACACTCAGGACAGTACCAATCACCTTCGGGCAAAAGATCTTTAACAACTCCAACACATCTAGAATGAAATGCAGCAGGACAGCCATCGCAGCATATCAAGCTACCATCCATACCACAGAGGCAACAGTCATCACTATTTCCATCAGCAGTCTCTTCAGTCACCTCTGGAGCCAAAGGCCCATCTGCACTAGTTATAGTCAAGTCATTC
The DNA here is from genome assembly GCA_037177295.1 of Kaempferia parviflora. Classification (NCBI taxonomy): domain Eukaryota; kingdom Viridiplantae; phylum Streptophyta; class Magnoliopsida; order Zingiberales; family Zingiberaceae; genus Kaempferia; species Kaempferia parviflora. The sequence goes on along the minus strand of JBAMIE010104250.1, from coordinate 3,282 downwards.
CTACTCCTATCAATGTTGTTATGGACATCAGAAGTAACTGCACACCCATTCATCCTAATGTCAAGTTCTGATCTCATGCCTTCAGCTTCCACAACACTATCGCACAAGAAGTGTAGCATCTCAAGCTTTGTAGTAGCTTCCAGGGTGTAATATTCTGCAGTCGAGACATTTGAATGTGCCATTTTGGCTGAAGATTTAATTTTTGAACCATGAATCAGTAAATAACCAGCAAGATATACAGGCCAAGTAACTAAGTCCAAAAGATCCCAATTAAGACCCCTGTAAAGAAAACAGGAGTTATAAAAACACAAAATAATTCACTTACACATTTGAATTATATGTACAAGTTTTAAGTGAATTTATAAAATATACCTTAGGCAATCAGCAGCCAGCTGAGATCCTTCTCCAGAAAGTAACTCCAAATGTTGCTTCAAGGTTTGTAAGATTGAAAAATGTATGTGGTCAATCAAAGGGTTGGCAAAGTTGCACCTTAAACTTGACACAAACATTTCTAGGCTGAATGGACTCAAGAATAATACCCTGCTGAAGGACCTCAAAAAAGTGTAAATGGAAAACAAGTCAAGAGCGGGCAGTCCGTGGAAATCCAAATCACTAGAAGATGGTGGCAATTCGGGCTTGGAATCCTCAGGGGCATTGTCAAAATCATTCTCGTTTGATGTGCAATTTTGAAATATTGATTCACTCTTTAACATGTAGCTATGAGAAGGATACGGTTGAGATAGTGCTGCAGCAACCACTCGGCGAGCACTCCTTCTTAAAGGTACATCTTGAGAATAGTAAACTTTTCCAGATAGTCTTCGCCTCTTTTTAGTGCCATTTTGTTTGGTTTCCAGATTTTCATGGTCGCACCCCTGAGTTTGAGTAGGAACGTCATAAATTTCACAATTTTCGAACTTATATACCTCAGTTTTTGTAACTTCATCTCCTTTTCCAACAGAATTCTCTTTGGAATGCTCTGAAAATCTCCCAACTCCTAAACCATACTCCTCAGCACGACCAATATCAACCTTCGGATTCATTATTACAGGAGTCCCTGAAAATCTCTCAGAGCATCCATTACTACTAATTCCCTCCATTACACCATCACCGTTCCTGAAAATTTCTTCAGTAGCTTTTGGGAAACAATTGTCCATCGACGGAAAGCAGCTACGATTGCATTCTGAATTAATATATTCTTCTTCTCCAATCCCCGCCAAAATCCCATTCGGTTTAGCCAACTTCCCATCTTCCCTGATAAAACCAGAATCCACAACTCGGCCGCTCCCAAGATCAACGTCCTCACAAGCAGCAGCGAACTCCATCTCACTCTGCCTACGCTTCTTCGGCGGTCTTCCCTTGCCCCTCCAAACCTGCAACTCCTCCGGCGGGGACGCGTCGTCGCCCATTTCCATCAGCATCGAAGCGATCTCCTGGAATTCCAACTCCTCGGAGTCTCCGTCCTCATACAGCACTCTGAAGTATCCCGCGTCCGGATCATACGACTCCACCAAGCCGGAGAAGGTCCCAAACCCAGGAAATCTCTTCTTCACGGCCCTCCCCACCAGTTCCATCACGCTTGAACTAGGGTTTCCGATCCGCCTTCACAATCCCATCCGAGCAAACACAGCAGAAGCAAACGAAGCCGCCGGTCGCCGGAAGCGGAAGCGGAAGCGGAAGGAGGAAGCAGCGAAGGAAAAAGGGAATTCCAGCTCCGACGGATCGTCCGCCTCCTCCGGTCGATTTGGGGGAAAAAGCTTAGGAGGGAACAGAAGAACTGGGGGAAAAAATCGAAAGGTAAATATCCCACGCAGAGGTACTTGGACGACGCCGATGCGATCCGCCATAAACGAACGGACGAGATGGATCGTGGATGGTAACGGCGGAGGTACTCGAGACCTCTTTGCTCAGTTTGCTAAATTGAGTCAAGAGGTGTTCGGACTATGTATTTGAAATACAGTTATTTAAATTGGCCGCCTTCTTCATCCTTCCTTCTCGGTTAGTTTACTAGGACGGACGGATTTAAAAAAAGGGTTATTAAAGAAAAATACTTGATTGTTAATATAATTTGAGTCGATCCGAAAATTATTAAGTTTTGATTAGAAGTTTTTAGACTGTGTTAGAATCGATCAAATTCGGATTGACCTGAATGGATCAGAATTTAAGATTTAGTGAGTTTTTTTAGATTAAATTAAAATTTATTTTAAAAATTAAGTATATCAATATAGTAAGAAAATGATGAAGTATTGAGATAAAAGTTAATATTGTACGATAAATAGAAAAAAAAAAGGTATAAATCACTCTAAACAAAGAGATTCGTGTGAAAAGAAAATGAAAATAAAAAAATTTGGATGAGACTGGAAAAAGAAAGATGGATCATCCGGTGTGAAAAAATAAACTTGATCATTAATCTGATCTTAGTCGATCTGAAAAATATTGAGTTTGGATTGGAAATTTTTTGATTTGGATTGAAATTTTTTGGATGTGTTGGAATCGGATCAAATTCAAGTTGACCCGAATGGATCAGAATTTAAGATTTAAGAGTTTGGTTAGATTAAATTAAAATTTATTTTGATAATTATGTATATTAATATAGTAGAAAAATGATAAGCATTGGGATAAAAGTGAAAAATTGTATGATCGGTAGAAAAAAAATCATTTTTAATCGGGTTACTTGGGTTATTCGGGTTGGTTAGGTTATTCAAATTCAAATTTAAGAGTTTAGGATTGTGTTCGGATTAAGGTCATATTTGAATTGAGATTTTTTTTTTTATGTTTTTACTTCAACCCAACCGAATTGACACCTCGTCATCTTAAGCAAGTTGATCATTAGCTCATGAATAAGCATTTGTCGTGAGCTCACTTGTGAGATGTGAGCTTGCAACTGCTCGTGATAGTCACTTAGGCTCAAGCTCATCAGTTCGGATCCCTTGGTCCCGAATCCCTAGTCCCTCCTGGTCACTTCTCTCATTTACACTTCGACATCCGCTTCATTTATGCCCAAACTTCTCTGAAAAGACTACCTAACCCATTAGTGTGTCCAAAATGGCACACTTAGAATGAAATTCGCACTATCAATGTTAAAATTGATACCATTTAGCCAAAACATTCCCACTTGCATAAAAAAAATAATGAATTCACTCGGAAACAAAAAGTGAAAATGAATAAACTTTAACTACAAACAAACACTAATAAGTTAGGTAATCTTTTAGAGAAGTTTGAACGTAAATGAAGCAAATGTCAATGTGTAAATGAGATAATAGACCAATAAGAAATCGAGAATTC
>JBAMIE010104045.1:0-16561 GCA_037177295.1 Kaempferia parviflora | reverse complement strand
AATGGAGATCCAATGTTTCTGAGATCCATTTAGATCGCAGTTGAAATCAAAAAAGAAAGAGCGGAGAATCAAAGAAATGGTGAGGGTGAGTTACTCTGACGACGGGAGTGGGATCCTTCCGTTGTAGGAGAGCTCGCCGTCGAGATCGGCCAGGCGGCGGCATCGATCTCTATCGCCTTCTAGCGGACCTTGAATCGTCCGTCTCTCTTTCTTCCCTTCTCATTCGAATCGGATTCCGACCGTTGCTTAAAAATGAGGACCGTAGCAATGAGGTCAGTTTCTGGAGCATTCTAGAGAGAACCGCGGATTTCAACGTCAGCTCGAGTAGCAAATGGGTCATCACCACGTGGCTCAGTTACGGGTTACCGGTTCCGTCGACGTGGAGCCGATAGCAAAAGTGACCGCTGAAGATTCCGTTGTAGAATTTGGATGCAGTCCGGAAAAAAACGCACCGCCCCCTGTTTTCTCCGCCGTCGCACCGCCCTCCCGCATAAAGTAATTAATACGACAACCAAAAAGTTGCCGTTTCCAGATGGAAATGTGCGTTCCACGTCCTATTTGGACAGCCTTATTCGTTTTCCATCAGTCGGACCCACCGGTCACTGAGGTGGACGACTGCGATTGGTTATATTTGGAAGAACAATTGGAGCGAATCCGTATGTAATTAAGACGCCCATGTTTTCGATTTGTTTCCTTTAAGTCTTTCGGAATTCGGATGTGATGCGAGTGGTTCGATACGAATACCAAACACCAAATAGTGTTTTAAGTTCTTTACATTCTCTAATCCTCCATTTTTCTCTCACTGTATTCCTATTTGGTGTCTCGATGATGCAGTGGATCTAATCTCGATTTCCACCGACCATGGGGATTTCGATTTGTTATTTTCTTTCTATTTTTCCTTAACACAAATCGTTTTTTTCTTGCAGTATTATTTAAGCAAAACCTTGCATTTCTAATCTTCTCCACCCGTTCATCCGTCTTTCTCTGCACAAATCGTTCGCCAAGGGTAAAGCTTTTGCCTCGTTCTTCCTCGATTTCTTCACGATTGTTTCTTTTTTATCTAGTCATCGGATCTTTAGCTTTAGCTTGCTTCCAATGTCCGGTGAGTATTTGTTTGTTTTCAGTAAGTGATGAAAGAGGCGATTAATTCTTATGTACATAATATAACTGGCTCAGATGTTGCGGATTGGGTATCTAAGGTTTTTAAGCTACACGCTGAAATTGTGATCGCGAAAATAATCTAGTTCAGTTAACAGTGGAAACAGGGCGTATACTTAGCAGATAAATGTTTTCATTTCGGCGGATCTTTTGTGTACTATCTTCATCTTTTTGTTTATAGTCCATGTTAGATTGTATTTGTTTGTAGGAATTCATTAATTTAGAATGCATGTTGTTTCTCAGCAATTAACTAGCAAACTCTCGTCGTCGCCAACAAAATTTTAAGGAAAGGATCATCCTTGAGAGTCCAATGGAGAAACGAGCTTCTATTTGTAGGATGACATAGGAAGACAGATAAGATTGCATTTTTTGCATTATGTTTGAACTCATTGAGTTTTGTTTTTTGCTATGCTTGTTGTTAAAGGTATCTAACCTTAACCACTTATTTTTGTTTATTGTCTCCCAATATTTCACCAAAAGTTGTTTGCTTTCATGATTCTTGAATATTTAGATGCTCTAATGTAGGTAAAATCTAAGACCAAATTATTTTGCCTTTTATATTTAGGTGGGTGTCTTTTCTCATGAAAGATTGCTCGACTATGTTTATATTACTTCCTCTTATTGATGCATTTTAAGAGGCTATAACTGATTCTTTCCATTAGTGCCTATTCCTTTTTGATCATATGCTCATCCTAATAATTTGTATTTTCTCTTGGGTACACAACTAGATTTAATCTAAACAATGGCTGATGTTGAGGACATTCAACCGCTTGTCTGCGATAATGGAACAGGAATGGTGAAGGTGAGGATGGTTTTCATCCTATCACATAGCTATCATTCACATGGAAAATCATCTAAAAGGGGTTTTGGTAATTTTCATTTCAATAGGCTGGCTTCGCTGGAGATGATGCTCCTAGGGCTGTTTTTCCTAGTATTGTTGGCCGTCCTCGCCATACTGGTGTAATGGTTGGGATGGGGCAGAAAGATGCATATGTAGGAGATGAGGCTCAATCAAAAAGAGGTATTTTGACATTGAAGTACCCTATTGAGCATGGAATTGTTAGCAATTGGGATGACATGGAGAAAATCTGGCATCATACCTTCTACAATGAGCTTCGTGTCGCTCCAGAAGAACACCCAATCCTTCTTACTGAGGCCCCTCTTAATCCCAAAGCGAACAGAGAGAAAATGACACAAATCATGTTTGAAACTTTCGATGTTCCCGCCATGTATGTTGCTATTCAAGCTGTCCTCTCCCTTTATGCTAGTGGGCGTACCACAGGTAATTTTGCCCTCAAGCTTTGTGCAAGATTTTGGTCATAAAGATATGTCTCTTTTATGATTTATATACTATTTAGCATAATTCTTCATATTAAACCTGTGTGCCTTCTTATATTATGCACGAATCTATTCATAAGCACTAGGATGCAATGCATAAGGAGATTTACAGCAAGGAATCAGTGCTCAAAGAATGGAAAGGGATATTAGAGATTTTTGTTATATACTCTCGTGATGAGATAAAATCCAAAACTTAGCCAATTTAATTTCCAGCCACTGATTTTCCTCATCGTTTTATGTTGCAAGACCATGATATTTGATTTACTTGTTGCCACTTAAAAGTCTCAGTTAAGCTAAACTATTTTCATTCGATAAATTTTGTACATATTGTTTTATTGTTCGTTTTGGTCAGTAACAGTACAGTTGTAACAGTTAGAAGTATTTTGCATAAGCTTTCATTGTTGTTTTCCAATAGCATTCTATGATTCTATCTATATTGAAGTTGTTCTTGCTCAACTTCCTAAAGGGAGAAATGCTAAAGATGGCTACCGTTTACTCGATTTTGAATTTTTGTTTATATCAACAAAAGTATTCTATTAGTAACAACATGTTGTAAATATGGACAAGTTGTTAGGAGAATTAAATGTGATATTTTCTCTCCTCAGGTATCGTATTGGATTCCGGAGATGGTGTTAGTCATACAGTACCAATCTACGAGGGATATGCCCTTCCACATGCTATCCTTCGTCTTGACCTTGCTGGAAGAGATCTGACAGATTGCCTCATGAAGATTCTCACAGAGAGAGGATACTCCTTCACAACCAGTGCTGAGCGGGAAATTGTCCGCGACATCAAGGAGAAGCTTGCGTATGTGGCACTCGACTATGAGCAAGAACTTGAGACTGCTAAGACAAGTTCAGCAGTTGAGAAGACCTATGAACTGCCTGATGGGCAGGTCATCACCATCGGGGCAGAGCGCTTCCGATGCCCGGAGGTGCTCTTCCAGCCTTCGCTTATCGGTATGGAATCCGCAGGTATTCATGAAACTACATATCAGTCCATCATGAAGTGTGATGTGGATATACGGCGAGATTTGTACGGGAACGTTGTTCTAAGTGGCGGGTCAACAATGTTCCCTGGCATTGCGGATAGGATGAACAAGGAGATCGCTGCATTGGCCCCCAACAGCATGAAGATAAAGGTTGTGGCTCCACCTGAAAGGAAGTATAGTGTTTGGATTGGAGGGTCTATCTTGGCTTCTTTGAGCACATTCCAACAGGTGAGCAAGCGTGAAATTACCATAAATATTTTTCCCGCCATCTTTACCGAAATTTATGAGTGTTTTTACTTGATTGCAGATGTGGATATCGAAAGCAGAATACGAAGAATCGGGTCCTGCCATTGTCCATCGAAAGTGTTTTTAGATGCTTTGTTTTTTTTATTATACATTATGATGTGTTCTCAGGAAGATGATAGCTGTTTGTTCTGGATTGTTTTGTTTTTCTTTCGTAAGGGTTGTTGATGGTTTCCTTGTTGCATCAGACTGTTGGGATATATGCATATGTTAGGTATGTTTAATTGAGAGTGAAATGTGTTTGAATAATATGAAGAGTTGTTTTTTTAATTTGACTCTTGTGTGATCTCACTCATTTTTCATATCTCCATCTCTTCCCTCGTGATGTAGTGGAAATTATTAAATTTTTTTATTCGAAATAATCTTTATTGATGAAAAAACAATTGCCCTAAAAATCAATTAAACAATGGTCTAAATAGTTTTAAAATACTAACTCTATGAAAATAATTTTTAAAAGATAAATAAAGGGCTAATTTCCTTTGAAATTGTTATAGGATATATTGGATAATAAATATAGATCTTTCAATAAATTTTAATTTAATATATTATGATTCTATAACTCAATTCAAATAAAAAATCATGACTTCTTAAAAATCTACTCTTCCACATCAACTCAACTTTTATTCAACTTTCTCTTCAATTAAATACTGTGTAAAGTGAAGTACAAGAAATTGTCATTTGCATTTTTTTTTAAACATTAATTAAAAAAAAAGTCTAAATAATTGATAAAAAAAACTATTATTTTTTTTTGGAAATTAAAAATTGAAATTGAAATTGAAATTCTTACGAACCAAACAAAGATGAACTCAAATTCCACACTACTCATGAAACAATTTCCTGATTGGTTCAACTAGGAATAAATCGAAATAGCCCGTTTTATTCGGTTCAAGCCGGATATTGAAATCATGAACCAAATTTACCAACACATCCTTCCACATGGGCATTGCCAAAGCGTCCTTTTAAACACCCATTAAGGTTTCACAGTCGGCCGCCGGCTATCGGGCCATGGCGTCCTGCTCCTCCGCCCTACGCTCATGGCGGACGGCCTTCCTGACCCTCCGCGACGAGACCCTGGCCTCTCCTCCCCCCCAAGTCCTACTTGCTCTCCTCCAAGATCTCACGCTCTCACACTCTTTCGATGTCCTGGTCTCTGCCGCCCCCGATCTGCCCCCACACGAGGTGCGTTCTCTGTTGCTTACTTCGGTCCTCGAAATAAAATTTTTTCGCTGAAGGAGTAGGTTTGAATGCTCTCAGGTGAGTTCGGATTTGGTCCTTCTTGCCGAGCTGGCGTCGGATTCCTCGGTGTGCCGAGATTCGGATGATGTTTTACTCTGGACGTGTCACTTGGTAATCTTTGCTGTTTCATATCTTCGTTCATGAGAAATTTGGTACCTTTGAGAATGATGGTGGTGCTAGGTTGTTGAATTTTAAGATTAACATTTTTTCCCTCAAGCAAAAGGAGAAACCCTCCTGAAATGTCAATGGACCTAAAAGTTTTTTTTTCCTCTTGAAAAGATTTGATATTGTAACTTGAAAGCTACATAAATGAATTGAATTACCAAATTGGAGGCAACAATGCTCCAAGGGAAGCAATTTGAAGGTACTAGTTAAAGAGGATCTTGCAATTTTATTTCTGACAATTGAAAGTAAAATCTTTTTTTTTTCTTTACCGAGATTAAAGATGGTTTTTATGTTCATCATGCTAATCTTTCAGTAGTACAATTTCTACAATTTTCTTCTCCTAAAAATTTATTTTGACTGAGAAGCGATGGCATTTAGATTTAGCATTCTTTTATTCCACCTAAGGTTTTTTTAACTATCTCAAAGGATAATAGTTTTAGGCTTTATTGGTCCTGTCTTCTCCTAATGTTAGTTATAGCTAATGCAGATTCATGAAGTTAGTTGCAAACTTTTCCTTGATATCAGCAGTTCTTCTTGGACTATGATATTGAGAATTCTTCAAAAGGTTCTGGAGCACTCTTTTGGAGATTCTGATAATAAGAGCTCAGAGAGTTCTAATAAAACGAGAGTCATGGCTGAGGTTTTACATATTCTCAGGTAGGACTTGTAATTTTGATACCTCTCAAATCCTTGATAAATGCTTGTTTATTTGCCCATTTGTTTATTCACTTGTTCACTGGAATGAATTATCTGATCTTGATATAGTTGTGCAGTTCTTAGTAAATATGTATGTGCCTCTTATGCTCCATCTAAAAGATTAGTAAAAGGAATGTTCAAAATTTTCTTCATTTGTAATTGTATGCCTTTTTGTTTGAAAGCTTCATGAAAATCTTTGACATCCTAGTTTGTTTACCTTTCCTTTTTATTCGAGGTGACAATCTAGCAATTCCTGAGTGAGGTAGTGCAAATAAATTCAGTTGATAAATCTTGACAGGGCCTAATTATTTTATTTAATTTGTCCTTTTGTTTAGATTTCTATTCGGACTTGGTCTAACAACCTTGACTGTTGGTTTACAATTTACTTAGGTACCTAGTTGGTGAAAAATGTGAAATTTGGATTGTTTTTTTCTCAATTGTTGAATTTCCTTATAAAAACACTGTCAATAATTCAACTGGTGTCTATTTGAAGTTGTTTATGGTTATTTAGTCTATTAGCTTATTTATTTAATTTCTTTGCCTATCTCTTCTTTCTATTTGAGTTAGTTAAGAATTTTGTTGGGCATATTAGAGGGAAATGCTGATGACTAACCACGTTAATCCTAACTGTTGAGGATCAGCCACATTTGATATATATATATACTATAACTAGTAAATAGTATTTAACCAGACCTCTTCCGTCATTTTCTCCCAATACATTTTTTGTAGACTGTTAGTTTAATAGGTTATAAAAATATTTTTCATCTGTTTTTGGTGATTATTCTATCAATGGTAAGAACATTTTCATTTTTAGGAGTCCACTATTATGTAAATCTCTATATTTCCTTTGCCTAATTTTAGCAATCCATAAATATCTTTCTTCAATTCTCAGTTCTAGATAGTGAAAGGACATATCAGATCATTTAGCTTTGCTATTCTTATATTGTTATTTTCCTCAATCTTAGGTATATTATATTACTCCTTGTTTCTGCTATTTTTGCTATAAATGAATTATGTATTTTTAAACTAATAATCTGTTGTACTATTTCACACTACTACCAACTCTCTTTATATGCTACACCTTTCCTTTTGATTCTCCAAAAGTTGATCTGGTGACATTCCTAATCTTACTGCATCAAAGTCCACACGACAAGAAGCTTACCAGGAAGTTCACCAGAGGCTTTTGACGCGGACAGAGGCTTTTTAGCTTGTGGTACAAGTTATTATGCAAATTGACAATAAGGCAACACTCAAAATATCAAGTTCTCCTAGATATATAATGGGATGCCAATAGTTATATTTAGGGAAATGTATATACTAAGCAAACATTTCAACTATTTGTTAATCTCTGCATAAATAATCATCTATGAAAACAAATCAGATTCTAATTTACATTTTACACACACTCTTTTTTAGTGCAGAATAGTTATGCAGCCAATGATTCTTTGCCAATCTCTGTTTTCTTATTGTCTTTTTTAAGGCTTTCCATGAAGACATACAGAAGGAATAATTCACATTGGGAGATTATGGAGTCAGCCAGGCTTCTTGTTCGTACTGTTTCATACTTACATGCTGAATTACTTAACCTACATTATCCACGTGGAATCCGTGGTCCTTCCAATGATTCTCTAAGTAGAAATCCTGTATGTAACAACCTGTGGGATGCCCAAAGTCTTGCACTTTCCATAATGTGTGATTCTCTAACTGGAATTGTATCTTCTATCCCAATAGACTTATGGCAATCAACTATCGAGGTGAGCATTTCTTTTTTTTTTGACTTTTCATTCATATTTTTCTGATTACTAACCATGACTTGTTTTGACAGGTATTGAGGAAAGTGATGGACTACTTGACATCAAAGAATTTGCTACTGGAAAACTCTGTCATGTCAAGGTACTTTTCTAGTTGGGATTTCTTTTTTCCCATAGTGCTGAAGCAAAAAAAAAATCTGATATCTTACCCAATGTCACAGGCTTTTAACCAATCTTCTAAATGTTCTCCACATGGTTCTTTTGGAGCCAAAAGGCTCTCTTTCCGGACATGTATGTAGATGGATTTCTCTACGATCAATCATTTTATTGAACATAGGTGTATATATTTTGATTAATTTCTTTATGAACCTCCAAGGTCTCAGGTCTAGTGGCAGCACTGCAATTGTTTCTTTCATATGGCCTTGCTAGTGGAACTCCTTTACCATTTCTGATAAATGATTTGAAGGGAAAGTCGCTCACTTCTAATGGCCTAGAATCTGGGTTGGGGAAATCCAGAAAAAGTGATGCTGGTCCTTATAGGCCTCCACACTTGCGCAAGAAAGATGGATTCAGTAATAACCCAGTAGGCACTCAATGTTCTGATTATCTATCACCAAATTTTGGTTTCACATCATCAGACTCGGATCATAGTGACAATGATGGTTCGGCTAAGCATGTAGATCGTTATCGAAGCTCCAAAGTTAGATTGGCTGCACTTGTTTGTATTCAGGTACTTTTTCCCTTATACTCAACTTTACTTGAAGGATGGTTCTTTTGCATTCTTAAAAAGGGCAATTCGATGTACGAAGCTCCCGCTAGTGCGGGTCCCAAGAAGGGTCAGACAACATTAAAAGCCGAGGAAGGAAAATGTGGGTAGGGAAAAAGGGGGAAATTAGATATTTTCCTTTGTTTCTTTGTGAGAAAAAATTAGAAGGGAAATTTTTTTATAGAAAATCAATTCCCTTCAACTGTGCTAAAATCCATCTGGTTGTAACGAGTGGAAAAAATATTTTCCCCTAATAATTCCACTTGTAACTTCATGATCACGTCCTCACGAGCATGTCCCACATGAGAATCTCTCTTGTAAGGACCTCAATAGAAATGCATTTTCTCATACAAAATCTTTGCTATTTGTCTTCGCTGATGCCCTTCTTCTCTAGCCTTCAACTCAAAACCCTATGATATCCGTCTTCTCCCAATCTTGTGGCGCTAACTCTGTGTCTTTGTCGGCTTGTGTGTCCTGTCTTGCCGAACAGTTGTGCGTCCTCTCTAACCCTCACCATCCCATCCTCACTGGTTGCTATCTTCTCCCATTCTCTCCTTTCCACTTGCACTTGCATCTTTGTTGGCTTGTTGGTTCTGGGAGCTTTATATTGGTCATATATTGCATACGATGATGGCCAGGTGGCAATCATGCAGCAGATTATTTGACTGAGGTATAATCACCCTCCTTTATTGAAATGGGATTCACAGAAGAATCATACATTCATTATGAGTTGAAAATTATATCAATGAATATATAGGTTGCAGAGCTTGCTACTATCATGCTGATTAGGTTGCACTAGTTTCCTTTTAATGATTAGGTTCCCACAAGTTGGTTGCTATGATTCTATTTATAAATGATTAGTTGCTTTTATGAAGTGCTCGTTAAATCTCATTGGTTGACTTATATATCTCTGTTGTAAGGATCTTTGTCATGCTGATCCAAAGTCACTTACATCTCTTTGGACCATGCTTTTACCTGAAAATGACGTGCTACAGCCAAGGTTTATTCTTAATCTACTTTCTGATTCTGGAGTTGTACCATTTACTTATTTTGCCATTATTTACATCTTGCATTTGTCTTGTATAGGAAGTATGAGGCAAATCTCATGGCATCTTTGCTCTTTGATCCCATTATTAAGGTACTATTCTGAACCAATATCCACTTCCATTGGTTACTGATTCATTTCAACACTCTCCACTTGACTGCACTATCATATTGGTTCCCCCTTTATTTCACTGCTTTTTTTTCCCCACAAATTATCAGGGAACACTTAGCTTTTCTTGAGACCTTTCTCTATAATGTGGATTCTCTCAAGATGCCCTACTGTATATTCATTCAAACTTTATTAGTCTGTTTCTCTTCACAGGTACGGATGGAATCAGCTTCTACTTTGGCTAGTATGTTGGACGGGCATTCATTGACTTTATCACAAGTTGCTGAATATAATGAATCTTCAAAACGTGGATCTTTTACAACACTGTCAAGCTCACTTGGCCAAAAGCTAATGCAGTTCCATACAGGTGGCAGAGACTCATTCTTACTTTTTTTTTAAACTCTCGGTTGCCAGTAATATAGCACCACTGTATGCCAAGATGATGGTTATTTTCTGACTGTGCTTAATTTATTTTTCACCTAAAGTATGTCTGGTTATTCACCCATAACAATATTCTAATCCCAGCTGAATTTCTGTATCACTCACTCTGAAAATTAAATGTTGATGAGGACAAAGTACAATTTCATACAACTTGGCCCAGTATTGTATTTTAATTTTTTGGATTAATTTTCTTAATGACAAGAAGTGAGATTGGTTTGAGTACTGCTCACTATCTTGGTAACTAAATGGCATTTAAAAAAAACTTGAGCTAAGAAAACAAAGAGAAGTGCCAATCAATAGTACTAAGTGGGACTATAGGTTAAGATATACAATCATAACAAAAAGACACATACACATATCACATCAAAAATTAGAGGAACTAAGAAATGGGAGTTTTTTTTAAAGAATTAGACAGCTAATTTACACTATTGCACTGCTTTGCGCTTAGTGGCAGAAACAATTCTGATTCAGATAGCTGAAGCATCACAGCTTGTGCCATCACTGTTGATATGTTGCCATCTTTAACATAACCGTATCTTTTTTCTCTCATGTGCTATTTCAAGAAAAAAATGACTCGTAGGTTGATCATAATTGTTTTATCAACACAAGGAAGTACGGACATATATTTTATTGATGTTTATGTTGCAGGTCTATTGTATCTTCTACAGCATGAAACTCACAGCGGGCTGCTGGCTTCATCGCTTAAAGTCATCTTGCTTTTGATATCTGCAACCCCGTAGGATTCTCTCTGCTTATTCAGCCTCTACATGCTTTAGGATCGTTTCCTTAGAATTAAATCTATGGCTGTGCAATGAATATATCAAAGGTTCTAAATTGCAAATTTCATAATGATCTTGGTTCTAACCTGGAAAGTACCATATTAGTGTACTTCTATATATAATAGTAATACTATATGGGTTTATAATTTACACATTCCTATTGACAGTTTCTTAATTCTCCAATTCCACTACACTCATTATCCTCTTAACATAATATACTAATACAGAAATTTTATGTTTTCATATTCTTGTTTAACTTTAACTGTTTAACCTACAAAATTTGTTTAGGAATCACACTCTGCCTTCGAAGGGAAGCCTTGGCGCAATGGTAGAGTTGTTACCATGTGACCTAGAGGGTCTGAGTTTCGGAAATAGCCTTTTGCAAAGCAAGGTAATACCGCGCACAATAGATCCTTCCCCAGGACCCGCATTGGCTGGACCTGTAAGGCTGCGTACAATAATCCTTTCCCGGACCTTCATTGGCAAGACTCCGATAAGGCTGCGTATAATAGATCCTTCCCTAGACCCGCATTGGAAGGAGTTTAGTACACCGGGCTGCCCTTTTAATCACACTCCGCCTTCCATAATCCTAGGCCAACATTTGAAAATTGCTCTCATTAAGCTTCATAAAAATCTCAATTAAAAATGATACTAGCTTAATTTGTAATTGTTGCTAATAACCTTATATCTACTTTTGGTTTGTCACTTAATGGTGAGACCCCTTTGTTTTACCCAAATATTTAGCTACACAAATATTTTGGATTTTCTTGTCACGATAACTTTGAGGGGATTAATATCTGAAACTTAGAAATATGAGATTAAGTTCATTTCTTGGTGATCATCTAGCATGCAAGTTAATGACCTATGACTTCGTTAATGAATCTCTTTCGAGATTGATTTACCAATATTCTTATTTAGTGTATACTGCACATGTATATCGGGCAAATTTTCTTATTATCATATCATTGATTTTTCGACATTATATCACATATATTTTCATCACTCATATCGGGCTTTGCATCCTTCACTGAGCTCTGCTTCACTCCACACTGGGTGACTCATGCAAAATTCTCATGCTTTGCTGTACTAGATGTTGAGAAGGCTTCTACATTTGCGACTTCCCTTATTTTACTGAAAAAACTGTGCTTTAAGACTTCCTTCTTAAATGTTAACTTACCTCCTTATTTTGATTTTTTTCCAACCATTGATAGATACGAACGCATGCCCAGTAACTTGCTGCCAACTTTAATTGGATCTCTACACTCAAAAGTGAAGGAAATCCCTTTGCCTAAGAGTTCAAACATGGATCTTCTGGTATACCTTGGTTTGGTTTTTCTATGTAAAATAGTTGCTATTTCTCAGTGTTGGTTCTTTTACAGGTCAATGGTCTAGCTTGCTTGGCAGTGTGTTTTTCCAGATCACCTCCCTCATTCCATGTCTTAAAATTTCTTGAGGAAGATATCTCACAAGGTTAGCCTTTGTTTTGATGGAACTATTTTCTTAGAAGTCAATTGAGATTTTCCACTATTTTTTTTCATCCATTTCTTCTTCCTATTCCTCTCTTGTTTTTTCTAGTATTAGCTTCTTACATTACATTTGTCTTTTGAACTATAGATTAATACCAGCTAATCAGATATGTATAGAAATACAATTCCTGTTACATTCTTTGCCGGATCCATATAGATGTTTATATTTTTCTAGTGCAGAGAAGTGTAGTATATGGCAATGAATCTCGATCACTTCAAATTTTACTTGATGTTTAAGTTATGGAAGCCAGTATTTTCATTGCAGACATGGATGTTTTAATTTCTATGCTATGTTAGTCTATAGTAGTTCCTTTCTGATTCTTAGAGATTACATATCTGCTTACTTATATTTGGCTGACTCTTGCATTTTCATAAAAAAGTTACAAGTTTGATGGTGTGTGGTACAAATGTGTAACAATGCATTTTTTTTTTAATTCGTTCAGGTTTTTCCAATAACCAACCAGAGTCATCCATGTTTTGCTTTTTATTTCACTTATCAGAGAGCAAAAATCATCCAAGCATTATTTATGAGGCTCTTCAGGTACCTTTAATACTAATTGAATTGTTATCTGGTGGTTACTATTGTCCAGGGTAGCTTTTCCTTGACAAATTGTGATAAACTACTGACTAATACATCATCAAATGCTAGTTTTCTTCTATCTATACATCTTCGTCATAATATTGTGGTGTATTAACAATTTCATTAGTTATTGTTTGACAAAACATGCTAAGTGTAGAATGTTATCTTGCCTGGATGTTTGATAAGTCTCTTCTAGCCTCCTAGTTTTCTGTTGGTGGCCTTTAAATTGTTAACGTAATTCACTGTGAAGACTTTGTAAATGATGATTAGCTAGGTCATTCTCAAGGATTGAATTCATGAGTCTTGAGAAAGCAGATTACTATTGAGAGAATACATAACACCATGGAATTCCTAGGGTTCTACTTATTCAGTAGAATGGACCAGGGTTACTTCTCTAGTCCTTTTTTTACTGGTTTGTGGAAGCGTTTGGTCTTATCTTGGCTTCAAGGTAGCTGAAACAGTGTGAAAGAAGGATGGATCACACAGCTTGACTGCACTAAATCCTTGTACTGTCCAACTTCCTTGAATTGCTGCTCATCTGCCCTCTAGTCTACCTTGACTTTTTAACTTGACTCAGCTTGTCTGATCCATTGGGTTCCCTTGGTCGCTTAACAGCGTAACTTATTCAGCCTATTGACTCGATAGACATTAATATTCTAGGCCTGCTTTATCCCCTCAGACCATCTGGCCTGCTACGAATATGTATTCTTTAAAGAATGAAATGGAGTAGAAATATAATGGAACAATAATTCCATAAAAATCAGTATTTCAATTAATTTTTCTGATCAAATACAGTAATTATTATTCTGTCTAAATTCATATGATTGGAATAGCTATTCTTGCGACCATTTGTGACCAGCCTGCCCACCTCACCTAGACTTCTCCATGTTTGGAATACCTGCCTTCCCTCAACTGCCCAACTTGCCCAAAATGCTGTACCTGCCCAAATTGTCCTGTCTGCCCATATTGCTTGACTGGTCTGCCCAAATTGCTTAGAGTCCAGATTCCTCCCTGAACTGCTCGCCTGATATGTTTGGATTGCCGAGACTTCCTACACCTTACCGAAAATGCACCATAAGAACCCACTGGATTGCCTAGATCTTCAGCTATCATCGAAGAAACTTGCAATATCATTTCAAAAGTTAAGGCTACTTTCTACAATCAGGATATATTGACTGAAAAACTGATTTGAATGAACAACAAACTATCATCCAAGAAACTTCATACTATTTCAAAGGCTAAGACTTCTTTCTACCAACAATATGTAATTAAGTGAAAAACTGATTCGGATGAACAAATTACGATATATATGGTGTAGTAAGCATACTAGGAAAGTTGGGAGAACTATTGAGACAAAAGGTGGAAAGGATCTTCAATAAATCCTTTTTATGTTTGATGTCTTGATTTGTTGTTCTAAAGCAAAGTTACAAAATTCTTGATGAATCACAATATGTTTTCCTATTTGTGTCAATTAGTATCTGGCATCACTTTTTTTATTTTTTTTGTTGAAGAAATAAAAATCCAAAAATGTGGATAAAGGGATTGATAAATTGATGATTATGAATGTACATTAACTTCATGATTCTGAATGATAGATTGTTATATACAACCAAACATGTTTCATTTTGGCAATATTTTACAGATTTTGAGAGCAGCATCACACAACTATCCAAGAATAGCAACTAGAATATGGGGACACGTTTCTGTTAGTGTTAGTGAACTATTGCTGGTGGGTCATTGTGATTCTGACTCTGAAATTTGTACCAATTCTTGCAAGGAAGAATTTAGCAAAACTGTCAGTGCAACAATAGAAAAATGTCTAATTGCTGCAATTAAGGTTAGAAACTCTTTTTTATCCAAATTACCCTTTCAATTCTGCAACTGCATCTAAGTAAAAGAACTATGATTTTTCCTTGTCCACACTTTCACCACAATGCCAAGGAATGAATAGCTTTCTTGAATGCCTGTAAGATTGACATGTCGATCTGTGATCTGTGTGCAGGGAAGAGTCTGTGGTAAGGATCAACAATGCAATGTTACAGTAAATACAAAGGCATTGCTTTATCTCACTTGAATTATGGTGAAAATTAGGATGCTGTTATTGTGACTTTTTTCCTTTAATCATATCCTCTAAGAGCATCCAACATCAGGTTCCCTAACCAAAGATTTTACTCAAAATTTTGGATAAAGTAGCTAAAAAACCTTTGCATTAGTTACCCTATCCATTCCTTAAATTTAGATGGTATAAATAGTGATTCTCTAAATATAGGGAATGAAACCTTCACCCTAAAAATAAAATAATATTTTTTTCAATTTCTCTCCTTCTACTCATTTCACAAATATAATAATAAAAATAGAAGAGAGATAATGAAATAATAAAATAGTGAAAATATTAATAATGAAAATTTTAGGGTAGCTGATGTAGTATGTAGTGAAAAGTTATTATCTAAATTTAATAAAGTGAATGATTTACTCTAAATTTTAGATATAGGATAGGGAAACTGATGTGGATGCTCTGATAGTGTATTAGTTAAGATATTTACAGGGAGATTCCTCATAATAAACCAATATCACAATTACTCCATGACTTTCATCTACCTTAAAAGGCCTTATACTAGGAAACTTAATGTGCATGACTCACCTCACAGTATATGGACGGCAAGCAGTCACTTTTTTTTGGGCCTTCATAATACTACCAACAGTTTGATGTAAAAATACATTTCGAGGATTGCTCATGCATCCAACCAATCATGGTTTGTTCTTTGACTATGAAACTAATTTACAATTAGCTTCCATCTGTTTGAAACAAATATGATAAATCCCTTCAATATTCATGTAGTGATTATATTATGCTATGTTAGATTTCTGTACTGAGGATGACAAATGCTAATTTAGGCTTTGATCATTCTTTCTCTTTTTTAATCATTTAAGTGTTTAAGGTTGTGCTTAGGTCCTTGATGAGTGCCTTCGGGCAGTTTCTGGGTTCAAAGGCGTAGATGATTTTCAAGATCTTAGACTGCTTGATATCCAACGCATCTCCAGTTCCACCAGAACCAAGAAGATTTCATCTGCACCTTCTTTTGAACTTGATGACCTAGATACCTCCAACGGCGTCAGTACCTCTCAAGGGATTGACCAGTGGAACGAAGTGATTTCTAATCACTTACCCAAGTCTCTGCCACATGCCTCTCCGATGGTAAGTTATGGTTTACTTAACGAGTAACCTTTCCATAATCAAGTAGCCCAACTTATACGTGACCTTTTTTTTTTCTATTGTTGCCTAAAACTTAGATGGCTAATGAAAGTGTATTTGACTGAATTACACTCTTCCTGAGTCCTGACTCCTTGCTGCTACCTATTGATAGTGCTTATATCACTGCTAATATGCACGTATATATTTTGTTCTTTGGTTTGCTAAACAGATTTCCATTGACAAAATAATTGCATATTTGAAAATTACTAAGCAGCACAGAGGTGGGTTGTTAGATAAACTAATTAGCCAGCATTCCCTGCCAACATTAACATTTTTTTTTTACTTGATTTTCTGTTTAAGCTTTATTGAAATTGGAAAGAATGGTTTCTGTAGTTTTCCATAATTTACACCAGAGTAAAGACTTCAGGCGGAGTAACTGAAGCATTTCCAATAAAGATAGGGTTACATCAAGGATCAGCTCTAAG
>JBAMIE010103836.1:0-16566 GCA_037177295.1 Kaempferia parviflora | reverse complement strand
TTTTGAATATTCTAAATTTAAAAACACTATATTTCTCCTATTTCTAACTTGAATGTCGAAAAAACATCCGTCAAAATTCTTCTCGGAATGTCCTTATATCTTTTAACGCTCATGTTAATCTCGCAGGACACAACTTACCATCCTGATTGACATCTTCATCAGCTGCATCATCAACTCCGATCATCCACATAATTCTTTCCGAAATAGTGCACTTGATGTTGCCGATTCGAGAAAAAGAGACCAGTGAAGGGATTTCTAAGGCACCATCGCCATCCTGCTCTCTTTATCGAATCGAAAGCGACGCCACGGCGTTCCCTAAAACTGGAGTTCGGTTTTAGATACATAGAGAGTTGAAGACTCTACAACAGCATTTATGCTGTGATTGAATTTGAATTTCTTGAGAATTCATTAAACCATTTGAAATATTTTTAACCAATTCTAAGTTCGTTCGTGAATTAATTTCAATTTCTACAAAAACAAAAATAAAATAAAATAAAAATCCGAAAGAACGTACACACAAATTAGATAAACTAACAAACACCGCCGGAGTTCTCTTTTATACACGCAGATACATAGATTTAGATATTCACATGACGGCGCACGAGTTGGGGTTGTCGTCGCTGAACGCGGTGGTGTACTTGACCTCGGTGGAGCTGGCGCGTGCCAGCGGCGCCGCCTCCGGGTCGCTCAGCACGTTCCGCACGTACCCCGGCGGCGCCTTCTTATCGTACGCTCCCGGCGCGTACGGGTGTTCCACCACCTCGTACGGTACGTACGGCCACGGCTCCGCCTTCTTCCCCGTCTTCCGCTCGATCCTCCTCATCACCTTCTTCGCCTCCACGTATCCCTCCACCGTCACCTTCTTCTGCTTCGGATCCACCTCCACGCTTCTCACCCCTGCACGCTCATCGCCATCACCATCTAATTACAACATCTGAATGGATTGATCGGGTAATTACCTTTCATGCCTTTGAGTGCATGCCTAATCCTCCTCTCGCAGCCTTCGCAGTCCATCCTCACCTTCAGCTCCACTGTCTGATCGATCGATCGGTCATCACCCATGAGCAATTAATTAGTAAAGTAATTAATAACACGCATTATTAACCAACACCGCATCTCACCTGCAATGGTTTCTTCTTCTTGAGCTTCCCGTGACTGCTGGGGAGGGAGCATAGCTCAGAGACGAGCTCCAAGACGCCCATAGCTAGTGGTACGCTGGCACAGCTTCTTCCTGCTCTGTTTAAGGACCAGGTGGAGAGAATACTAGAGCATTGTGAAGTGGGAAGGAGAAATCTCGATGCTTCTGCTGATTGATGGTTTTGCTCCTAAAGACATAGGCATCCATGAGAGCGGTGCCAAGTGTTCCATGGCTTTAGCCGACACGTTCTGACTCTTGCCCTGCTTTGTCCACACATGCATAGATGGGCGTTACGTGTTCATATGATTTGTTTCTTTTCCCGTCATGGCCGGTTTGACTCGTCCAGTGACTTCTGTATCGTCCGTGACATGTGGATTTCCCTTAATCACGTAATCATTCTCTTTGTTAAAGTATATCTTAGTCTTACTCAGTCGACATTGTTGGCCTTCCTTCCCCGATATGCCATAAATTCATTTAGTGCTCGGTTATAATTTGTCCGAATAAACAAACCAATCATCGCTAATTCTGATTTTGAGAGTTACAATTGCGCTCCTGCCAGTACAAGCAAAACCCAGTTGAGTTCAAGTCATTTACGCAAAGTGAAATCTTGCAACTAGTCTGGAGATGGAAAGTTGGGAACGAACTTTTTATTACCAACTTTAATTGTTCCTTCTGAAAAAAAAAAAAAGAATATCATCTCAAGCACTTCCAACATAATTTGGACCTCGGTGTATAGCACCAGTACAATGAAAGAAAAGAAACCCTGGATAGGAAAAAATGCATTAAGTCTCATATGAAACTGCCTTAAGTTTTACACACAACCAGCATAAGCTGGCTCTTGAATGGACGATACTACAGAAGCTTCGACTCTCTTTCTCAACTCAGTGAAATCAATAGCCGCAGCAATTTCTTCCTTTATCTCACTCACTAACTGCTCTATCTTTTCTTCATTAGAACCGTTTGCAATCTCCGCCTTAAGTTCCTCAATTTTGTGCCTTAGATCAGCTTTCTCTACTGCCATATCTATTTCCTTCATTACCACATCATCAACCTTCGTTAACTCCTCTTCTAACCCTGGTGGAGCTGTTGACAATTTTGTCGTTCCCAAGCCAACTAACTCCAGGTTCACAGATTTTAGCAGCTCTATAAGTGTGTCCTTCGCCGCCACCACTGCTTCAATCTGATCTGCATCCAACAGTGTTCCACTGGCCACCAGTGTTCGTGCCGTTGTCAAGACTTCCATCTTAGCCTTCATCTTATCTAGGAGTTTCTCATTAATCTCTCCCTTCAGCTTCTCTACCTTCTCGTTCTCCTTATGCGACCTTTTCTTTTCAAGGATCTGCTTCTGCTTATTTACCCATGAGAGCACCTTAAGCTTCTGCTTCAGTTGCAAGAAAGATTCAGGGCGATCAAACTGTTGTTTAAATTCTTGAACCAGACTGTTGACCCTTTCCTTTAATGCTGGATCAATAGTTTCAGGAGATTTGGATAATTCAGTTTTAAGACTTTCTAGCTCCTCATGTAGGCCCATAGAAATGAAGGCATTTGTCAATTCGTTGTCTACTTCTTGCCTCACTTTTGTTATTGTCTCTGCAGAGACAGGTAGAATCTTTCCTTCACGTGCTTTCTTTTTGAGGTCTTCAATTTTAATCTGTCCGCCATCTATAACTAGAGAAGTATTCACATCCTCCATACAACTTTTTTCAACTGGTATCATCTTCACATCCTTCTTCTTCATCCTACTTTTCTTAACTGGGTCCACAAGTTTGCTTTCATCAAATCCTCCGAGTATCCGATACTTCATGTATCGCTGATGAAGTAAGCTATCATTGTCTAGTTCAGAAAGCTCCTGAAGTTACATAAAAGATCATGGCCTTTGATAATATAAAACATGAAAATGAAAAATAATATATTCTGAGATGAACAAAATGTAGAAGAGAGCCAATCCTCCACCCACTCAATTCATGATTATATATATATAGTAAACCATACATACAAAACTACAATTATGGCAATAAGGCAAACGAAAGATTCACAAATTCTCTTTTAATATTCTCAAATGAACAAGATTAGTGGAGATGGTAGATGTTGTAATTGGACTGAGTATCATTACATTAATGATGGAACAAGGCGCAAAAGGTAAGATTATATTAACACGAGAACATTTCATCTAATTAGACTAACGTATTACAAAAAATCAGTGGTACCGAGATTATCCATGTTGCCTAGCAAAGAAATTGGAATTTATTGCCTGTTGTCAAACATGCTAATAGGTTCAGTAAACAAATTAGAATAGTAGTATAGTACAATCAATACATGCTAAAAGCTTCTCCTAGAATTCCAAATATCAATTTGAAGAGTTCCATCTTGAATAGTAATCTAAAGGGTTCCTTGGAAAATATTTAAAGTGACAGTGATATCCAGATTACAATCATATGATTTTTCAAGTTCTATATTTCTGTCTAATTTGATTTTATTCAAAAGTGATTTTTGTCTAATGTTTTATTTATTTTGACACCAGTCAATATATTATTCGTCTGAATAGTAATCCAAATTATTTGAATGTAACAAAATAATTCTTTTCTAGGTATCAGTACTAATTTATATCAACTAATTACTTTACCTATCTGCATCTACTTGACGGAAAGGTTAAAACCTGTGTATATAAATGTCAAAACAGATTAAAAACCACCTCAACGAGTTATCATGATAGTGTTGCACTAAGAATAGTTAGAGAGAATTTGAATGAATACAGTAGATCTTTTCAAAATTACAACCTCAAATGAGATGAATTGCTGACTACAAAAATAAAAAATAAAAAATTAGTTCACAAACAAAAAGCTGCCTGAATATGCAGTTATGGAGAAAATGATGAAGAAATTGAAGGTAGAACTTTTAATGTTTTGCTCAAAGAGGCATCGATAGACTAACAATTGAGTAATGCAAAAAGATGTATATATTGATATACCTCCATGGCATTCATGACAGCAATCTTGATTTGTTGTGAAGTCCAAGATGGATTCAAGTGTGCACCACCTAGTGGTTCCTAAGGAATAAAATCATAGCACAAATAAATATATATGCAGGAACAAGTGCCAGCACAAGATTATGCCACGATATGGCAAAGGCAAATAAAAAATTCGACAGTATAAAATCAATTGCCTAAAGAATGATAGCAGAAATAAAAGAAACAAACGCCAAGTTCATAACAGGTAACAGAAGTTAGTTCACATTATAGGTCAAAAGAAAAGAAAAAAGCGCCAAGTTCATAACACGGTTAATTCACAGTATAGGTAGAATTCAAAAACAAGTATGGTAAAGATGGATTTTTTTGTGACAAATACTTATCTCAAAAGAAAGGACCCAATTTATATTTCTATATTTCAAACTTCCCCAACATCCAGACAGGTGGACTGGACTGGATTAATTGGCCTAGTGCAAACAAGCATGGAGAATGATTCAACTGCAGGTTAAATATCTTTAATAACTGATACAATCAAGTTCCAATAGACCTAATTCGCATTATCGCATATACCATGCATTCATGAAATATATAAAAACAGTCCAAAAATAAAGCATTACAAGTTTACAACCTAATGATTTAATGTCTCTAGTTCTGGAAACATAAGGTTTTTGGAAGTGTTAGGTGACTGTTTACCAATTCCATGAGAATTAGTAACTCCAAATTTTTCACATTTAACTATAACCAATAATAGAAAAATAAATTTCATAAAATTTGTGATCAACATTCAGATTGGAACACTATATAACAAACAACCTGCAATTCTGAAATAGTTTTGGCAGACAACTAGTACCCACACTATCACTGATATCATTCAGGTCTGTGTTCGTCCATTTGCTTCTTTGTTTTTTTTTTTTTTTTTTTTGGTTACATCTGATGCTTTATAAATTCAGTCCGCAAAGCATTAAATCAAAAAATTTGATGTTTCAACAGGAAAGCCAAATCCTTGTATGTGGATATGATTAATCCTAAGAAGCTTATAGTTAAAATTGGGAAAATAATAGTATCAAACATAACTGATTTCAGTACCCCAAAGAAAAATTAAAACAATCAACTTCACATGGATTGGGGACAGAAGAATGCATAAATAATTCATTAAGTACAGATATGTGAGAAATTAAACGATCAATTCTTGTATCATTAAACTTCCTAACAGTTTGAACATTGCTTAATTGTCCCTCATTTGCTATTGATAAAGATCTTAAGTCAAAATTATATCCAGTAAAGCATTTCAAATCTATTCTGCCAAGGCATTGATTCTACAACTCAGTTCAACAGTTTCTATAGTGCATGAAAAGCCCATAGCAATCATAGCTTACTCTATTGTGTATATATAGAAGCGGTAGAAGTATAACCTCATCAAGACAGAACAATTAAACAAACCTTTTATCATTTGTTAGGATAGTTAGAATGATGCAAACTGAGAATTACCAATACAAAAAAATTTGGATTAGAGAGAGAGAGAGAGAGAGAGAGAGAGAGAATTGATTTGAATTTTGAACTATAGTGCAATCTCCCAAAGATGTCCGTTCTCCAACAATCTTCGCCTCCTTGTATGAACTCAGATTTGTGCTCAAGAAACAGACAAGAATTGGAATATAGCTCAGTTTGAATACGGTCTCTATATTACCTAAATTATATTGACATGTTCCAAACTAGTATTAATCTGTACTCAATATAGTTCACTTCAGTACAAAGTATGCCACGCTGATATAGCTGATCCTTGTTGCACGATTTTGTTCAATTAGTATTTATGCAGCACACCATCAAATGTAAATAAGACAACCTGCAACCTCATCTACGTGTGCATAATAGTAAAATACATATATCAAGGAGAAGCCCATCATGGAGTTACGAGCATAGATTCATCCTCAGTTGGTTTGTTCCATTTTGGATAAATGCTAGAATGTTTCCTACTAAACCACAACACCATATGGTAACTTAAATAGTTAAAATTAAAGAAAGAAATAAGGTACTTTAGTTGATTATAGTTAGAATGAAAAAAACAGCATAACTTCTATAAAGAGAAGCAAAAGTAAAAGATCCAAGAACTTACAGGGATGATCCCATCAGCAATCTTCAATCTCCGTAGTGCTTTGGGTGTGATTCTTAGTCTTTCAGCTGCCTGAACAAGTGATCCAAGTTGTTGTTAAACTATATATTTATATGTGAATATATACATACACTAGTCATCAATGTGCAGGTTAAATATTTGTGAGAATTCAAATTATTTTCTAAAATTTAGTTCTAATTTAAAATGTAACATTCACTAAAATGCAAAATTATCTAAACTTATTAGTTCTTTTATCTAAAATAAAATATTTCTAAGATCAATATAAAAATAATAATGATACTACTTATCTCTTGTAGCTATGAAGTCAATAATAATTATTATTATTATAGAAATAAAATATAATTTATTTGATGAGCAATGTACATAACCAAATTCATAATTGTTATCATCATCTCAATTAAAAAAGATCATATAAAAAAATCTTATATACCTGCTAATTGAATATAGAATCAATTATTGAAAATTTTCCCTTCTAAAATTTTACACTCAATCAGTCAATTATATTGATTGGACCACCTCAAAAAAATGAATCATTTAGTATTTAATGATTCTTAATATTGCTCCTTTTCAATTTTCACATACTATTAATATAATATACTGATAAAAATAGTCAATCATTATATTAGCGTTTACTAATCACTAAGTATGTTTTGAAAGTCTACAATAGTTACGTGAAGTGAACTTTATTTAATTTCATTTCACAGTTAACTTAACAAATTGATAGACTGTTTATCAATAAAATATAATTGAACTAATTTAATCAAACGAAATTCGTATTTATTACATATTAGCTTTGCTATTTAGAATAAAAAATACTTTTGCACATAAATAA
The DNA here is from genome assembly GCA_037177295.1 of Kaempferia parviflora. Classification (NCBI taxonomy): domain Eukaryota; kingdom Viridiplantae; phylum Streptophyta; class Magnoliopsida; order Zingiberales; family Zingiberaceae; genus Kaempferia; species Kaempferia parviflora. The sequence continues at coordinate 9,500 of JBAMIE010103836.1, read as the reverse complement.
AAAAATAGTGATATAAAAATTATTTTTTTGGAATTACTTTTTATTAAGTTTTATTATATATTTGCAGTGTTTTAAATGGCAGTCGAGGCAGCCTCCTAGGTGGGCATCAACCGTACTGCTTTAGGCGGTTACTCATCACCTTCTCTCACCATCGTGTGGCCCAGAGGCATCGTGACGGGCTCGAAGGTGTCACTCGGCCCAGCGACGGGCTCAAAGGTGTCACCCGGCCCAGCGACAGGCTCAAAGGTGTGGCCCAGACGCGACGACGCGTACAAACTCATCGCATCCCAGCGATGCGTTGAACTCGTCACCCAACTTAAACAAGGTACACGAGTAAGTTGTAAGTCAAAAGTTTAATTCAATTACTTTAGGTTAATAATTTTAATTAACTCCTAGCTATGATTGTTTAAATAGATTTAATTAAAACCTAATAAAATTATCCCATTAATATAGTGTGCAGATATATAATTATATTTTATTTTTAAATATTTAGATTACATTTTAAAATTTTAATTAATATGTTTTATTAAAAGTAAATATTATAAAGAATAATAATTATCTATAATATTATGTATAAAAAATAGTAAAATAAATTCAACCGCCTAGTCGACCGAGGCAGTAGGCGAACCACTAACCGCCCAGCTACCGCCTACTGCCATTTATAATGCTATATAATTTTTTAACTTAATTTTCAAATCAATTGCACTACTTTGATTATTCAACTTTCAGTTTTTAATATTTTATGAAATTAATTGGAATTAAAGCAAAATTCTTCAATTTTAAAATTAATTAAAATAATTTAATCTAATAGCATATGTTTGATAAATTCTATTAGATTAGTTAGTTAATTCTCTATGAAAATAATTTAAAATTATGCGGTGTTGTGATGTAAATAAACATTACTGCCACTCATCTACTAATGTTATTTTGTCTTATTCATATGCTATATTGCTAAATTTTATTATTTAATCTTTTACGGAAATAATTTGCAGTGTACATTTTTTCTTCTGAAAAATCAATAAAAAATCACATACATACATTTATCAATGCTATTTTATCTTATTCATATGCTATGGCACAAATTTTAAATTACTGCAGCATTTATAGTGTGGGAAAATTTTCCAGGCCTTCAAATGCACGTCTTTTGTATATCGTGACAAGCGAGGCAGCAAACACTGATCCCGGTTTAAGTGAGATCAGCGTGCAGCTTGCAGAGTCCATAACCAACGGATTTAGAATCCATCTACAAGCTGAACTTAAATCCATCTTGTAGCTATATGCTCAATAAAATTGTCAACTATATCTTGAATAATGTACCTTAGGAGAAGCTTGAGAATCCTTCCACAAAATTGCAGCACAAGCCTCCGGGCTGCTCAAAAAGAAACACTAGTAGTGAATATTAAATCAAGCTATACAAAATGATTATATGAGTAACAGTTTCAAAACAATTATATACATAAAAGGAACAAATGTAAATTCGATGGAAAACAGATATAAAAAAAAACAGCCATGCAAGAAATAATTAGATGGCTAAATTGGCATACAACAGATTAACAATTGATCTTGTATTAATAATACCAGAGTTATCATTTGATTATCAAAGAAAATGGGAAAGTTTGGTTTAGAGAAATAATCAATCTTTAGATCCTCAAATATCAGGTTAAATAATGTGTCAATGGGCATCCAGTTTTTCTTGAAATTGTGACTAAGAAATGTAGTTTCTTGTATATGAATATCCTTTGTGCAACGAGAAGAAATAAAAGAATACCTGGCAACATAAAATACAGAATTTTCCAACATCAATAATTTGTTAGCACAGCAAATAGCAAGAGCACCACCAGATCCACCTTCACCAATTACGACAGAGACCATTGGAACCTTTAGACCAAACATTTCCCTTAAATTAAAGGCAATTGCTTCCCCCTGAATTATTGGACAAATTTGGTATTTGGCTATGAAAAGTATGAAGAGGAAAATTAACAATCCAATTTAGAAGCGATAAGATACCTGTCCAAGTTCTTCAGATTTTAGGTCGGCAAATGCCCCAGGTGTGTCAACGAATGTGATGATTGGGAATCCGTGATGATCAGCATACCTCATCATGCGCAAGGCCTTTCGATAGCTGCAAAGATAATGTGCAACTCTCTGGGTGATTGTTTTCAGACAACGAAGTGTCTAATAATACTACAGTTTTTTCCTCAAGAAAATCAAAACATTCTAACTCCAGAAATTCTCTCAACATGCTTTGCCTACGATTCCCCCAAACGTAATTCTATTTTGTCCAATTTCACATATTTTATTTAAAAATAGACTGAAAATTGAAATTCTCCAAAATGATCATAATTATCATATTGGTCCATCCTTAGCCAATCCAATTGCCAAATGTTAGCATAGCAATTGATGCAAGAGTGTAATCTATAAAATTGAGTTATTTTACAAATAACTTAACCAGCATTTTCATTAAGTGACGATCCCATCCAAAGTCCAGAGAACTAATGGGCAAAAAATATTCTATTTTGTGTTATGCACCTGCTATATAGTTCCTTTGTTGCATGTTAAGAACAGATGTATTAACTTGGCATGTTGAATACCAATTTATCTACTCCAGTATGTCAAATACACAAAGCAAGCAGAAAATCAAAATTGACTTTGCAAGCCTATTTAGAAAGAAAAAAACACACACAATAGTCATCAATTTATTTACCCATGTGGAGTTGGCATTCCAAAATTGCGCTTAATATTTTCTTTAGTATTTCTGCCTTTCTGGTGACCAATAAACATGTAGGTTTTTCCATCTATATTTCCTAAACCTGTAACAATAGCAGGATCATCGTAACCTGCACGGTCACCATGGAGCTCAATCCACTGGCAGAACAAAAAAAGGCTATCAGACAGAGCATTACATAACAAAGAATAGGAAACTAGAAATTGGAGCAAAAAATTCATGAGGGTACCTTGTCAGTTATGTTCAAAACGTGATCAAGAAATGTCGGCCTGTTGGGATGACGAGCCATATGCAGTCGTTGAAATGGAGTCAATTTTGAATATAAATCTTTTACAGCCTACAAGTTTCCAACATATGGCTTGAATTCATTTGATCATAGAAGTTCAGTTTTTCTTGTACATAAAAAAGTATGCAATAACTACTTTTAACCTTAAATTGGCAATCACACCAGTTCATATAGGATGCCAATTAGTTGAATAACATTAACTTAATTGATTTACCTCCCCTGGCTTAACAACCTTTAAGCCAAGCTGTAATAATCAACAAAAGAACCTAGGATCCTTTTAGTATCCTATAATTGGGCACATTACAAAAACATGATGGTAACTTAGTTTGAAAAGGGCTTCAATGCATAATCTGAAACAACTTAATTTGCTATACCCAATGCATTTTAACAATTTATTATCTCTCTCTTTTTGTGACTGGAAATCTAATTTTCAAAATAGTACATTAAGAATAGATATCAATACATGACAGAAAACTTTTTTTTGGTAATATTCTCCAGAATTCCAGTTTATAGCATCAAATTGTCGAGAGTAGATAATAGTCGATTAACGACATCAGTTGATATATCAGAAAGAAGGTTCATTTGTACTTCATCAACAGATATGATTCAACTGTTAAATGTATTGTTTCCTGGAATTAATCATCATAGGATTCACCATATTCTCTTCATACATACTAAGGGACATGCTGGGTATATTGAATACATTCTGCTGGACAGAAGAAAATTTCCTTGTTTCTTATCCACCAATGTAATACAGGCAAAAAGGTGAAGAACAAAACCAAATACAGATTCATAAAAAGAAGGGCTATTAGAATTTAGAAGAGATTCGTGATCTCAATTAACCATTGAAAAAAAAATTGTTAATTTTAGTGACTCATCTACTCTGCAACATATTTAAGGATTTCTTTTCAAAGGAAATTAGTTAATAAACAAAGAGTCAAATCCAAAGACTTGGGCTCACAGTAAAACGGGTAAAGAAATAGTCCTACAAATCAAAGTAAAAAGATCCTTATGAATCATCTTCAATAAAGTTGTCAAAAGAAAGTATACTTTTACAAAAATAAATAAATAAAATAAAAATAATAGGTCTTTAGGCACATCTTTTGCCGAGAATGTTGACAAAACATAAGATCAAGATGCATATCCAAATTTTAGGTCATTTTAACCTGCTGATATTTGCTTTCCAGGAGATTAATTTGGTCGCTGAAGTCCAAACCAGTCTCAGCAGCCATTTTGCGTACCTAAAGTAAAAAAAGTAATAAATAAGTATGAGGGAATAACATGGGACAAAAAAGAATATCTGCAAGTATATCATTTATCATAGTCATTGACTCATTGTCATCATCATTATCATGTCATTTTTGCCCCAACTATTTGAGATCAGATATGTAGATATCTGAATCTTAGCCTTCCATTGAACTCTATGCAAAGATATACTACATGTAATAATCAAATCAATTAAATTATTTGCATTAAAGTAACTAAAGCTTTCTCTCAAGTCTCATCTCTCTCTAGCCATTATACATTCCACTCTAATTGATTCAACTCTTCTAATTATATAATAAAAATGGTCAAGATTGAAGCCATCCATATCATTCCAACATATGTTCTTTCATTTTTTTATCATCCATTAGAGCTACATTTCACTGCTCATGGATATTAGTATCACATTTAACATTGTCTCACAAAATGAAAAACAAAGTTTAAAATGTCCAGAATGCAATGTGGTTAGAAATAACCAAATGCTACTAAAAATTGTCCAAGCATCAAGAGAAAGCATTCATCTTAATTAGCAGGTAAGGAGTCTTTTCCGGAAAGAATCATAGAATCGATTTTTTTCTAGCAAGGTCAAAATGCAAATAAAATCAACTCAAAACTAGCAACCTAAGTAGGAAGGAGAATAAACACTTAACTAGGTTACCACGATATTTTCTAGCACCGGGGAACTGATGTAATGTTATCAAGGTATTTTTATGGTTACCTCGCAATTGAATCTTAATGACCAAGATTGGCCATTGATGTGGAAAAGAACCATAGAATATCAGGAATCTCTGTTTTTATTTAATTTCCTGATGTTGAACTCTAGAACAAACACAACTACATAATCTGATATATACATATGCCATGTAAATGAAATAGAATAGTAATAATTAATGAAAACATTGCAATCTCAAAAACTTACATCAGTGATCTTCTTTTCAAGCTCAACCAAAGGCTTTTCAAAAGCAAGGGTAACAGGTTTTGGTTTCTCAGTCAGAGGTTTGAACTGTGACAGATAACTCAGGTGTTCACTTTCCATGTTTGGATCAATGACCTTAGGCCAGGGATAATCATGTTTTTTACCCTTTCTAATTTTTGCAGCAGACACAGACAAGCGACGTCTATTAGTAGCTCCTCTAATTCCATAAAATGAACACTTTTGCAAATCAGAACCAAGAATTTGCTCCCTGACCAAAATATTCGATCCAGATACGAAATTGTCCCTCTCTCCCCCTAATCTTGCAGCGGGTGAAAATGATAGAGAACTCATGGTGAACGTCTAAGGTTGTGAGGCGACGGAGGTTCTTTAGGAAAAAGACGAAATGAGTCACGTATGCCACATTCCTGCGCCATCATACCATCAAACAAGTGAGAATCCAAATAGATAAATGGCCACAGAGAGTCGAACAAATAATACAGATAAGCTACTTCACATGTAGATGTAGATTATCCGGTAAGAAAACTATCTACTACAAAATATTCCTATATATGACTGCAGTAATTGGTGATTATTGGTGAGCATCAAGTCGAAAAGATTAGTCAACTTCTTGCGCGGAAAAGAATGTAAGAAAAAACAGGATAATGAAGCAGATCTAAATTAGACTATAAAATAAAAGAAACACATACACACACTCACAAAATTGTGGAGTCCCAAGCTAACAAATGGAAAACAGACATCAATCCCCCCGGTGAAGGAGGAACCGACAAGATCACACCACTCATATGAAAATCGAGATGCTAAACCGAAACTCACTCAGAAAATTTCTCATGTCAGGAAATGGAGCTCGAATTGAGAGAATCATTCGCAAACTCAAGCTTACCTGGCACGGCGAGCCCCCAGTGCGCAGAGTGAATCCCTAAAGAGGAGGAGAAATGAACGGGGAACGGGATCCGCGGTCTGCTTTGGCGAGGTGGAACCGATCTAGGACTTGATCGCGAGCGGAAGAGACAGTCGCGGGTATTTAAAAAAGGATTCGGCGGCGATGGATCTGAGGAGCGCAGTCGCGATGAGACGCTGAGGGCCTCCGCCCTGGGCGACAACTACGAGGAAAGCGCAGGGGAGTGATTCGTCGGCTCTGACGTGGCCCCCCGCACTGGTCTCTACTTCAGGAGTTCCGCGGATTCGGGGTTTCGGTCCTATACTTCATGATTCGCGCCAGCATGATCGTCAAACATGGACGCCCGCGATTGCTTCTATAGCGTTTTGACATGCTCTTATTAATGTTGCAAGTGAGTTGGGAGTTTTCTATTAGCGTCGTAGTAAATTGGAAAGTATTCATAGTTGTCTATTAGAACCGGCCAGCGACCACTGCACCAAAGTTTTGAATCGAGTACATCTTGAAGCTGATGAACTCGATGAGATTGAGTTGTGAATGCGATGATACTCAAGAATTGAGCTTAAGCTTAAATTGAGTCAGTATTGAAGTTCGAAAAGAAGCTCAACAGGGCCAGGAGATGGATGCTAGAATCAAGGTGTTGTTTACAGGGAGTTGGTGCATTGGACTTTGAGGAGTTAAGTGTTGTTTAGGTAGTAAGTGATCTAGAGCTCGATAATGGTGAAACTTCAAGAATAGTCTCTCAGATCATATTGTGTGCTAGACTTGAGTTTCAAACTTTGCATATGCTCTATCTTTGAACAACCTAATAAATATTCGCATTAGCAAGCAATGTTTTCATTTTTAATTCATTTGATTTGCGAATATGCAGCTAGCAATTTATCGTGGTGGGTATAGTTAACACAATAACGCCCAATCCTTTGTAATCAAACTTGTATGAGCAATAAATTACAACAAAAATATCACAAAAGAGTGGCCAAGATAAATCACTAAAACCCTGTCCCAGTACCCATCCTTTCGTAAACTATACCAGGGAACAATGCATCAAACATCATATCTTGAATCTGATTCATTCCCTCATGCTCTACGCCAAATCCATCGTCGACTTCTGTTACTGCTGGTTTTGATCCCGACTCGTAAATCCCTGCCTGGGAACTGGAGTCCTGCAAGCTAAACAGACCTTCATCGCCCCTGTCACGGTCGAAATTTAAAAAGCACCAGTCTCCAAAGAAGACTCTGGGCAAGGCATACTCTGCAGCTTCACGTTGATTGACAGATGGACTCAAGTCAGCATGCTCTTTAAGTGCTGGCCTTTGGTTGGTGCAGTCTGAAGAGGAGGAGCTCGCACATGTAGGAGTTTCAGGTTTCTGAGACTTCAGTAAAACTTTCTTTCTCAGATGCGAATTCCAGTAGTTTTTCACTTCGTTATCAGTTCTTCCAGGGAGGTGCGTTGCTATCTGTGACCACCTGAACGATTAAACAACAAATATGTTAATTTCTGTTCTGGAATTGTGATTCTCAATTGGCACAGTGCGTCAGAAAGAATGCTTACTTGTTTCCCAACTGGGCTTGAAGTTTCACGATCGTTTCCTCCTCTTCCGTAGCAAAATTGCCACGTTTCAGGCCTGGCCTTAGATAATTGATCCACCTCAACCTGCAACTCTTCCCATCGCGTTGCAAACCTACCAGACGCAGGCAACGAGCAAATGAATAACAAATAGAGGGACAACGTGAAGAAGCTAAGTCATCACCAGCTTTGGCAGGGATTGCGCTCCAGCAGCTGAGGCCATGGCTAAGCACATAATCCCTGAGCCTTTGGTCCTCGTCAGGCGACCATAGCCCTTTCTTATGGTTCACCTTCGGCTTCTCGCAAGCTCTGCAGCCCATGAATGCTTCCTTGCAAGCTCTGCCCTTGATCCCTTGACTTGGTGCGGTTTCGTGGCACAGACAATTTGACATAGAGCTTCTTTATATAATCGAACGTCTGATTAGCGATGAGCACTTGACAAGCACATGGACTGAATGAAGAGGCAAGTAGAGATAATGATGCACACACTGTTTATTACCTCTTTCCAGGTTGTTATGTTCGATATCTTGCGAGAATGGGCGACGAGAGCCTGAGTTCCCTTTCTGTCAAATTGTTAATTGTTAATTGTTATTGTTTGGTCAACTGAAATTTTTATATATCTTTTGTAGTTAATCATTCGTCTCGTCTTTTGTTTTGAATACATATGATTGTGTATATGCTTGCTGTCGACCAGTAGACGAAAGAATTCTCGTGGAATGCGTGTTTCTCTCGCCTGTTGGCCCAGACTGGGAGCATGTCAACGATGAGCTGTTCCTCAGTTAATTTAATCAGTGAGATATACAGCAGCCTTTTCGTCACGTATCAATCAATGATTGCGATAAACAGCCCCGACGCCTTGGTAAATAATTTATTATATAAGATTTTGGAATCAAATTTTGAGATTGAGGGGACATAAATTTCTGCGCCTAATGTAAATTTTTTAGCCATCATAATTTAATCCTGAGATGAACTGACGAACTTCAAAAACTCTCGTTTCATATTGCGATAAACATCATGCTACTGTATTTAATTATTTATTTATCGTTAGGAAACTTTAAATTGACCATGATAGCTGACCTTCCAGACTAAAGGATGGATAGATGGATTTCTACTAAATCGCCACAGGAAAGTCTTCTCCCAGTGTGTAAATTGTTGCAGTTCTGTGCAGAGATCAATAATCAATTGCTGGAGAACCAAGCTCTTTGGCAACAGAAATGCATGTTTTTGCATAAGCACCAGCAGACTCAATGGAACACATTTTTTTTAACTTGAAGAAAAGATTGAATGTGCACTGGGCAATGGTGCAGAAGGGCGATTGAGTTTCAATTATAATGAATTAATAGATGAATTTTATTTAATAGACGGTTGATTCAAGAATATTAAGTTGATGGACTGTATACTATAAGTGTTTTCTGGTTTATCTGATAGTTAATGAAAAATTTTATAGGGTCGGTAAAGACAAGGATAATTTCAGTTCAAAATTCATCGTGGACATTTTTGATCATTTGCGGAGTTTGAACTGACGTTGAAATCATACTAGGATCTATCTATACCTCTTGAATTATCTGATAGCCGGAATGGCCACCTCAAGACTATATTGAACCTTAGACCATAAATTAACAAAAACAAAAAAAAATGTTTAGAGATATGAGGGAAAAAGAAATGTTAATCAATCTGTATGAATTTAACATTCCGATTATTCTACATCTAATAAACATGTTTTTCTACATTATTCTACATCTAATGTAATCAAGGAACCGCGTTGTTTCCGGCTCCTCTCTACGTAACGGGTAAAAAAAGTTTGATGAATTTTTAAACTCCCGGCTA
>JBAMIE010103631.1:0-16574 GCA_037177295.1 Kaempferia parviflora | reverse complement strand
TTTGGTTTCTCAAACACCTCAATATCAACAATAAGATTATTGTTCACTTCTTTTGCATCCAGTACACCACGGTCTCGGTTTGAAAATAGAGAAAACGAATGGCAAGAGGAACAAGTTTGTTGGTAAACTTGTTGCCCACGTCTAACTCTGCTCAATTTAAGCACGCATCTTACAAAATTGAGAATGAATTCAAATCTTTGCAAAGTTCAAATTGAAAGGTTATATAAATTGTAAGTAACTACAGAATTTGCCATGGTATTCATTATATTGACACAAAAATCTCATTGCCAAGAAATGAGATAGATAGTAACTATCTCAACTAAATGAATATAGCATTTTCTCTAGGGCATTTATTTATTGGATGTTACATAAATTACTGAAATGGTTTTCTGGCAAAGAAGTTAGTTCAATACTCACAAAGAATTGTCATTCACTAGGGAATCAAGGATGCCTTGGTGAGGCCAAGGGTAGCGAGGACATGTTTCAGCATCATCAGCAGTTGCTACGGTGGCGAAGCTGAATATACCTGAGATTCCTGCTCCAATGACCATCAATGCTCTTACAGACTTATTTTTTCCAAGTTTACTCGACGGATCTACATTAGATACAGCCGATGGCATCGAAAGTGGGGCCTGTGAAAGAAAATATCTCATTGTAGAAAATTTCAACTGTGAGGCTACTTAAACAAGCTCCTAAGACCTAAAATAGTATGATAAACGAATATATTACACTCATTTTTTTATCAGTTGGAAAAGATTGATATAATGTGATCATGTAACATCATGTCAATGCAATTGAAGTACAAGATATGAAGTACAAACTGAGATTTGAACCCAAGACAGCAATTCATCCAACAATTGTAGCGTTACTTGGTGCTTTTACCAGGAAAAATTATACTCTATCTGAACAAATGTCAATTTCAGAGAAAGAATTGTAGAAGCTGCTTACACATGATTGAATCTGCCACCTTTTCCTTAGAAGCTGGCTGATAATTCTCCCAGCCGCCATTTCACTTGATCTGTTGATCAGTTGCAGGAAAGGACAGAAATTGATCGGGAATCAGATTTATCAGAAAATGTAAAGAAGGTCTATCACTTTCAAGTTCCAAGCAATACATTTTCTCTAGAACCATGTGGACAATTTAGCTTGGACAAAATGCAATTCACTAACTATTTAGCTAAAACTCAGAAAAAAAACTACATTTACTTTCAGTTTATGGATTAAAAAGCATCTCCATCATTATAATGAGTATACCTTACACATTGTATAAGTAAATCTGGACGGTTCTACGAACCTCGTTCGACAAATTCTAACAACAAAATTCGAGAAAAAAAGAACCGGACGAATGCTGATCTACCTGAGAATGAGATCTACCGAGAAGGACACCGAGAAGAGGGACTAGAATTTAGGGTTCTTGGATTGGGAGTTATGGTGGCACTGACGCCGCCTGGCGCTCCTTATCGCTTGTCTCATCCACACGCTTCCTACGTGGAGGACACGTCAGCCGAACTTATGTTATGTCAACTGATACTTCAGTCACTGATCGGACGGCTGATATGAGGTGTTAGGATGGATAATATTAACGGTATTAATCATTAACAAAGTTGAGATATTTTGAGATTCTTTTTAATTTATATATATTATATATACATATATAATATTCCCTCTCTCTTCACCTCCAACGTCCAATTCCTCTGTTGCTCTGGCATCTCCAACGACGCCCCTCTCCTTCTCCTCCATCGCCCAAACGAAGGGGGCGCACCTCGTCCCCTTGCTGAGGCCGCACCTCCATGGTCCGCCGGCGCCCCTCCGGCGTCTCCCCCTTCCCTGTGGAGGAGACCGACGAGGAAGGCGCCGCGCTAGAATGGCCCTTGGGCCGCCTCGACGACCTCACCCGCGACGACTTCCGCGCCACCGCGTACGAGATCTTCTTCACCTCCTGCCGCTCCTCCCCCGGCTTCGGCGGCAGATCGGGCACTTGCGACCCCCACGCAAACCAAGCCGGCCGCTCCCCCGCCTCCTCCCACGTCGCCGGCGGCGGAGGAGGTGGCGCGAATATGTCCGTCAACAGCCGCATCAAGAAATCCCTAGGTCTTCGCACACGGCGGGCCGCCCCGATGCGGGCCATGTCGCACCTCTCGTCGCCCGTGATGTCACCCGCCATCGGCGTGGCCGGAGGATTACTAGGTCTGTCCTCGGGGAAGATGAGGCAGCGCCCCATGACCTCGGCGGAGATCATGCGCCAGCAGATGGGCATCACCGAGCAGCGAGATAACTGCCTCCGGAAAACCCTCGTCCGCACCTTCGTCGGTCAGGTACCATCTCCCTAATCCTTCCCTGTGGTCGATTTAACCTAATCGGAGCTAATCTTGTATCCATCGCGTTGTTCTTCGATTAGGGTGGGAAAAAGGTGGAAACCATCATTCTTCCCCTGGAGCTACTTCGCCACTTGAAACCCTCGGATTTCAATGATGCACACGAGTACCACCAGTGGCAACGGAGGCAGCTCAAAATCCTCGAAGTCGGCCTCCTCCTGCACCCTTCCGTCCCCTTGGACCGAATGAACTCCGCGGCCATCCGATTCGCCGACGTCATCCGATCGAGCTCCGTGAAGCCCATAGACACCGGTAAGAACTCGGAGGCTATGCGCACGCTTGCCAACTCCGTCATGGCCCTCGCGTGGCGGTCCAATGGGATTCCCGGCGTGGTCTGCCATTGGGCCGACGGCTACCCCCTGAACGTCTACCTCTACTTGACCCTGCTCCGCTCTGTGTTCGACCGGAGAGATGAGACGGTGGTTCTCGACGAAGTAGACGAGCTTCTCGAGCTGATGAAGAAGACATGGACCACCTTCGGCGTCAACAGGACGGTCCACAACGTCTGCTTCACTTGGCTCCTGTTCGAGCAGTACATCGCCACCGGGCAAGTGGAACCCGACCTGATCTCCGCAACGCTGGCCATGCTCGTCGAGGTGGCCAACGACGCCAAGAGGCAACACAGAGAGCCCGGCCATGTGCGAGTTGTATCGGCTCTGCTCGGCACAATGCAAGCGTGGGCCGAGAAGCGACTGCTCGAGTACCACGCGTGGTACGACAAAGGTGAAGTTGGGGTGATGGAGAACGTGCTTGGTCTGGCGCTCCTGACCTCGCAGACACTCAGCGAAGATGCTTCGACCAACGGAATCGTGGGGGTTTTCCCGCAGCGCACGCCTTCATTTCGAACCAAATTCTCATCCCTGAGCTCTGTCGAACGGTACATCAGGTCTTCCTTGAAGACTGCTTTCACCAAGGTCAAATTGTTCAAGTCTTATACAGAGCTCCATCTTTCACGTCAACTGTGAAGGTTTGTGAAGGTCGTCGTGTACTTGTTCCAGGTGTTCGAGAATGGAAACGGAAAGTTCGACAGCATGGTGGTAGAAGTAGACGAGAACCCAAATGACACGCTGGTTCATCTCGCGAAAGAGGTAGAAAACATGGCCGTGTTCGAGAAGGAGAACTATAGCTCCATACTCAAAAGATGGCATCCGGTCCCGGGGGCTGTCGCGCTGATGACCCTCCACGCTTGCTACGGCATCGTGCTAAGGCAGCATTTGTCGCGGATTGAAGGCCTGAGCAACGAGTTGGTCAGGGTCCTGCACGTTGCCGGGAAGTTGGAGAAGCTGCTGGTTCAGACGGCGGTCGAGGAGTCAGCTGAGGCTGAGGTCGAAGCGAAGGCAATCTTGAGGGAAATGGTTCCGTACGAGGTGGACTCCATCATCTTGAGCCTGTTGAGGAACTGGATAGATGAGAGGTTGAGGACGGGGAGGGAGTGTGTTACCAGAGCCAAGGAAATTGAGGTAACATAAATTGATACTCGAAGAATCCTCCTCCATTGCGAGTATCAGCTCTTCCTTCGTATTGATGTTGGAAATACACGACAGAGCTGGAACCCCAAGTCCAAGACGGAGCCATACGCGCAGTCGGCAGTTGATCTGATGAAGGTGGCCAAGGTGACGGTGGATGACTTCTTCGAGATCCAAGTTGGAGGAAGGGATGACCTTGTTCAGATCCTCACGGAGAGCTTGGATTCTCTGATTCAGGATTACACTTCTTTCGTCGCATCGTGCGGTGGGTAGATTTTATTATGAGATCTTGTGGTTCTGAATCTTTTGCCTTCGAACTCGTTGTTGTGGTCTTCTCAGGTTCAAAACACAGTTACATTCCAGCCCTTCCGCCATTGACGAGATGCAACCAAGATTCCTTGATCTTCTTCTTGTGGAAGAAGATAGCCGCCCCGTGCAGAGCCGGTATCGACCCCGGCCTCTTCGGTTGTAAGTCCGGGGTCAAGTCCAACCTTCTCCACGTCCGCAAGGGCGGCGGCGACCGCGCCAACCACCCCCGCCCCACCGTCAGCCGCGGCACGCAGCGGCTCTACGTCCGCCTTAACACCCTCCACTACCTCCTCGGCCTCCTGCACTCCGTCGACAAGTCCCTCTCCTTCTTCTCCCGCCCCGGACCTTCACCTTCCCCACTCACCCCCCGGTGCACCCCGCTCCGCCGCCGCGCAGGCGGACCGACAAACTTCGACCTCGCCCGCTCCGCCATCCATGGGGCCATTGCCCACGTCGCCGAGGTCGCTGCTCACCGCCTCATCTTCCTCGACTCTGCTTCGTCCTTCTATGACTCCATCTACGTCGGCAACGTAGCCGAGTCCCGCATCCGCCCCACCATCCGCTCCCTCAAGCAGAACCTCTCCCTCCTCGTCACCGTGCTCTCCGACCGCGCGCAGCCGTTGGCAGTTCGCGAGATCATGAAGGCATCATTCCAGGCCTTCCTGCTGGTGTTGCTCGCCGGCGGCCCCTCCAGGGCCTTCTACCGTTCCGACTACGAGATGGTGATTGAAGACGTGGGCAACCTGAAGCGCATCTTCTGCACCTGCGGCGAGGGGCTGGTGACGGAGGAGGTGGTCCAGAAGGAGGCGGCAGGGGTGGAGAGGGTGGTAGCGCTGATGAGCCTACCGACGGAGAAGCTGGTGGATGACTTCACCTTCATGGCGTGCGAGACTCTCGGATTGGGGAGGTCCATGGGGAGGCTGCCAATGCCGCCGACGACCGGCCGATGGAGCAGAACCGACCCCAACACGATGCTCAGGGTGCTGTGCCACCGCAACGACGACGTCGCCAACAGGTTCTTAAAGAGGGCTTTCGACTTGCCGAAGAGGAAATGATGCGAGGAAGTTGAATAAATAAAAAAATTGTAGATAAAAAAAAGTTGCCATTGATATTAGGAACCAAACCATCATTCTAACAAGACGAGTTACATTTCACACTGAAAAGAATGACCATGGCAAAGAAATAAACTGTCACCTTTATTACAATAGATAGAGCCAAAAATACAAAGCAATTCTAGAAAATATACCCACTTGAGTTGCAGGAAAACAAATTACATTTTTCTTAATCCCTAGAATAGTGGCAACATGGTATTCTTTTGTTCTGAATAATAGAAGGGAACCTGCTTTTGAAGGAATCTACAAGTTTGTCTTTGGTTTAGTTCCAGCTGCCACACGCCTAGTGAGGGTCCTCATCGTCACAAACTCTTCAGCAGCAGAAGGGTGAATTCCAACCTGCGGTAGGATTAAGATTTCAGATGCGCAAATAAGAAATGGATAAATGGAAGGCCTGATATGATTATAGCTAATCAGATAAATAGCTAATATCATTTTTTTTATCTTGGATAAGATCAGAAAAAGAATCAACAATAGAGGTCTCTCCTAGCCACTGACAGACATTTTCTAGATAATTCAATGAAGTTTAAATGACTCGGAGCATGCCTTACCGTGCTATCGAATTGTGCTTTAGTGGCACCGCATTTGAGTGCAACAGCAATACCCTGAATAAAACAATAAAATTGGTGTGAATTTAGGGGGGAAACAACAAATTTAAATGTAGCTTGAGAAAATGATAGGAGTTCAGTAAATTATATTACGAGAGTGTGCATATCCTTGGTATTTTGTGCTTAGATGAACATACCTGCATGATTTCAGGTGCATCTGGCCCGCACATTGATGCACCTAATACTTTATCTGTCTCAGAATCGACGACCAGTTTCATAACTGTCTTTTCTTGCCTTCTGAAACATGAAAGAAATAAAGGTCAATAAATCAGACTTCTTATTTCGATAGTGATGACACTGACAAGCATGCCCACGTGAGAAATGCATATGAATCATATTTACAAAGACTACTAGCATGCTTTATTCCTTTCATTAGCCAGAAGAATACCATCAGGTACTTATTGAAGTTTAGTATCATTATCATTTCATATATTTAGCATTGATGGTTGTTCGATAAGCATATAAATGGATTGAGATGACAAAAACGACCCAAGTACAGATTTTCTTTTCTTACAAGCAAGAAAGAAACTTACCCAGAAATAGTGTTCTTCATAGGATTGAAGGATGATGTGTAAACAAGAATATCATTCTTTGCTTGCTCCAGAGCCTGTTGCTCACTGAGACCGACTATTGAAAGTGGCGGCAAGCTAACAGACAAGTAGAATGCCATGTGTAAAAATTCAAGAGAAACAAACTGTTTTTTGAAATTAATAATAATAAATCTTAAGATAATTTAGGCAGATAAATATTAAAAATGATACCATCCTATTTAATGTGAAATGAGAAACAAAATTCACCGGCAATGGCATAAAACAAAGTTATATATAGTTGTTTTGAAGCAATAAAATTTTAGGCATGATGAGGTATCCAGAAACAACTACTTTCATACGCAATGCCATTATCGAGCTTCAAAAGTTGCAGAATTAAGAAGATTTTTTATTGTAAGCAAGAGTTTGTGTCTTAAAAAGGACGTCAAATCATGTCAGAGATATTGCAACACCCTAATTTAGTCTCAAATTGTGAGTTGTGAATAATGGGAGAGTATTTTATAAGCTTATATGAGTGAACTTTATTAGCCAAGTATAAGCATTCTGGCTAGTGGTTGGGCCAAAAAAATCAGGCATTTTCTGATTTTTAAGATTTGTTTTTAATAGCTTTAAGATATAAGAATATATATAAAATCAGGTATCCAGCGTGATGTTTTAGCACAGCAACCAAAAACAATGTATGGACTGGCACAGGCAAATGAGGAACCAGGGAGTTCCAAGAAATGACATCAGATACAACTGCAAACAACCTAGATCATGTAAGATTTGAAGATTTGAGGAAATTTGACAATTGGGAAGTGAACCAATTTCAGTGTACCAGATGCAGGTTCAAAACATCTCAAACTATTAAGACACTAGCTTCATGAAAAGTTATTCTCAAAGAAAAATTACCAAAAGACAGCACAAGGTATGTCGGCATAATCAGGTTTAGTTGGCTGTCCTCCGAACACAGTTTTCTGCAATATAAATAGCAGATCACCTATATGTGGAAAAATTACTAAATAAAAGAGACTTCTGCAAAATTGAAAATGGAAACTTACAGAAAAGCAAGTTCCTTCCATCAATGCCACAGGGGTAAGATTCATCCTGTTTGTCACATCACCAACAGCCCATATGTTGGGAACTGAAGTGCGAGAAAACTCATCAACCTAAGAATATAATATAGAATGTCAAAAGTTAGGGGAAAAGGTGTGTAATGATTCTTCATAACATTTCAAGTTCCACAAATCTAAGCCTATTAAAAAAATTATGCAAACAACCAAAACAAAAATATACAGCAACTAAGGGATCCAAAACCAAAATTTCTACATCATAGAAAAAATAATCAATAGTGAGAGATAGTAAGTGAACGCCAATAAGATATCCACATAAGTGTTCACAAAATCAGTGGAAAGATGCGCTGAACAAATAAGAAACCTTGATTGCCCCTGCATTGTCAAGCTCGACACCAACAGACTGCAAATTCAACCTCTTTGTGTTTGGCACCCTACCTGTATTTTTGCCCATCATCGTTTTAGATATTCAGATTTTGCTATGATTATATGGAATGGTCATGCTATGCCATGTTAAGACTGAATATATACTGTGTATAAGAAAAAAGTGCAAAAACGAACTGTTTAAGTACCAACAACACAGAGACACAGACAACAAACCAGTTACAAAAACAATCTCCATTAATATGCCAAAAAATTCATATTACCTGAGGCACTAGGCCCTTGGTTGACCAAAACATATCACTATTAGCGAATATTTAATACACTCAACCCAATAGAATTATACAAGTGTATTCCATCAGAAGATATTCATTAGAATTGATTTAACATTTAGGTCACTTGTTTATGTAATGCTCTCATCAAATTAATTTGCTACTTATTGCCATCTAAAAAATATAGCAACATAATACATGTTCAATTATTACAGATAAATCAAAATCAAATTTTTACTATATGAAAATAGTCGTAGGACATTATTATAGGAAAATCAAATTTTATTACATGTAAACAGTTTTAGAACACTTGTATATTAAGACACAAAAGAGTATATTAGGTCATTTCCTAAGAACTCAAAGTCATCAGCAAGTGGCTGGTACTAAAATCATGGTGTACCAAGAAATAGATGCATAACAGTGCTTAACAGAAGGGTTAACCGAAGAACCTAGTCACTGGAGTTAATGATGTGAACAACCGTGTTTCCAGTTCCTACATGAATAGATTTCACTAAAATTTTGGGCAGTGCATCACGATTCTTCACAAGATATAAATCTAAATGAACTGTCCAAAAAGTTATGGATGGAAAATTTTCAACCCACAATCATAAAGTAATTTCATTGCTTTAGTTTCATGTCATAGTGGAACATGCTGAGTTGGTAACCTCATAAAATCTGGAAGTTTCAGTATGAATGCAAATTAAATACAGAATTATCAAAAAAAAAAAAAAAAACAGACAACCTGTCGCAAATAAGACAACATCTGCAGAGAATTCATCTCCATGATCAGTCAAAGCACTTATCCCATCTTCACTTTTCCGCAGCTAATAGAAAATAGATTGAAGAGTTTAGAAGTTTGAGAGATATATAATCCTAAAATTGTTGCACTAAATTTAAAATAAATAAATAAATAAACTGAACCTCAGTTAAATTTGTTCCAGGGTGCAATCTTATGCCTCTTCCTTCAAGGTTTTTTGCAACAACAGCTCGCATTTCGTCATCAAAGCCCCTTTGTAGTTAAATAGATGAAAGTCAAACGCAAAAGATTTTAAAAAGTGTGACTAACACATCGACAGACATCAGCAGGAAGATAAAGCACATAGAGCATATGTCAATCCTGTGCGTTAAAGATTTAAGTGTCTATTCAGAAAAAGTTGCCATTCATCTTCAAATTTGACATAGGAAAACTTGTTGGATGTTACTTGATACTTTGCAAGTTGTAGTATAAGATTCATTGAAGTTACCAATTAAGCACAAAGAAAATAAACCTAATATGTCACCTCACCTCAAAGGCAGTTCCTTCCTGTAAAATACATCCACTTCTGCGCCCATGCCCTGCCATATTGAAGCAAATTCTAAAGCAATATACCTGCAACCCATAATAAAAATTTGGAATCCAACACACTGAAAAATATTTGTTTTTACTGAAAGAAATACCACATGCCATTTTTCACATACCCCCCACCAAGTATCACCACACGTTTAGGTAATTCCTCCAAACTTAAGGCCTCATCAGAAGTGATAGCCAATTCCTGACATGGACGAAACCAGATACATAAGTAGAGACAAAACACTACAAAAAATAGGGATGATGGAATCCAATATCTATCACCTACAAAATAATTGTTTCTAATTCAATATGCTTCAGGTACATAATGCATATGTTCCAGTAAAAACACATAGAATTGACCTTCTAAAAAGTTTCCAGAAAGAAGGATCAGTGACAACTTTCAGCAGTGTAGATGTAAAATACTAAATCCAGTTACCATTACATCTTCAAAGAACTTAACATAGCAGGATTTATTCAGGATGAATTTAAAAAAAAAAAAAAAAATCATGCTAAAAATATAGGTAAGGCAATTGTAGTTAACTGCTTAGATTATCTAAGTAAAAGAGAAACATAAAGTAATACTCCCTATCATATATTATGATATGTATAATCAAATAAATGATACTGATTTGAAATAAAAAAGAAAGATTATGGAGATTGAAAATTATATATATTAAGAGTTGTATGAAGGAAGAATTTCCTAATTCTTTTGTAGGATTAGCAGCAATCATATACAAACTCTCACGAAAGTTGAAGATAAGTCACAATATCGCGATCAAGGATGAAAGGGTAGACAGTATATTGATTTCAACAAAAATAAAATGATGATTATGCCAAGCAAACACCTTGAAATGAACAAATTCTAAAAGATATGTAATGTGGAATATTACATATTGATCAAGAAACAAATATCTACACAAACCTTGCCAGGAATATTTGCACGGTGTGCTCGACTACCAGTTGCAATCAAGATATGCTTTGCTGAATGCTTCTTTGTTGTACCATCTGGTTCTGTTATTTCAACTGTATGGGCATCTATTAGCTTTCCCTCACCTTCAATCATTGTCACACCAGCATTTGATAATAACCGCTTATATATTCCATTTAAACGAGCAATTTCCTGTGTCTGAAACAAGATGACAGAAGATTTGAGCAAGTCATGAATTAAATAACTTAAACAAAAGGTTCAGGTGAAGTGCATAATAGCATGTTCCTCTTAAGTTTCCAGCAGCCATAATTACTGGAATAAGCACATGAGAATAAGTGGTAGCCTGGCAATGAGTTGATATGAACAAAAATTGATGATTAATACAGAAATACCAGTTACAAGGTTAAGTAGTAATAAAATTATCACAAGAAGACAAAGTTCAGGATAAAAGGGAGTCTTGTTTAAATAATTCCACGGTCAAACCTAATGGAGAAAACACAGAAAGGAACAAACACAAGCAACAACAAAATATAACAACCACAACCTTCTAAAACAAAGCAGGTTAACCTTGCTCATTGGTTAAACCTGAATAAAATTTTAGAAAGGGAGGAAAGCAGCTTAATCAGCATGGAGATTAGCAAATAATCTCTACATTCATGGTTGCAATCCCATCTTCAGGGAATAGAGCGCCAAAGCAAATAGTAACAGAATATTCAAGTTTCGTACAAACCTTATTGTGCAAAAGTTTTTTCCAGTTGAAGTTAATTTTGCCATCGATCTCCCATCCAAAATTTCTAGAATCCTATAGGAAACATTACCAATTAAAAACATAAACCAGATAAAAATAATGTCTCCACATACTACCAGAGAGTACAAAATCAATAACAATGTTATAAAATGTAAGAAATATTCAAAGTAGTAAAAAATCAAGCTTTTAAGTCAAATCAGCAACAATAAAGTAGAACTCATGTGGATTATTAACAAGTTTTTGCATGCTAGATATCACAGCTATGACATAAGGGATACATTGGCTTCTAATATTTGCTAAGCTCAAAGGATGGAACAGATATGAAGTCATAATTTATCAAAGAACAAATAAGATGTCTGGTAAATCTATGGTCTCCCAGGTGTTTAAAGGTGTTTTCTCTGGGTAAAGAAATAAGTAGAAAATCAATTTGCTTCTCTTACCATTGTTTAAGTTTCGAGTTTTTCCCATTTAGTATTTACGCTCTCTTCAATTAAATCAATTAGCCAAAAATGTTTGAATATGTCATGTGCAAAAGAGACTAATCTAGACTGTGACAGTTTATCAAGGACATTGAGACGAATAGTGACTTAGAAATGACCTTCATTATTATATATAAATAGCCCTACCATTAATAACAAAATTATCAAAATCACTCAAGATCACATTGTAATAGTGTAGGTTACGATCAGTGTTTTTCAGGAAAAAAAAAAGAGATAAGATGATAGGAGTACTATGACTATAATTAATAAACTTACACAAATCTTTTTTCATTTTCCCTAATAATTGACTTAATAAGCAAATAGCATCTATGAATTAAAGTTTGAGCATAAAGCAGATGTTTTTGTTTCATAATTTTTTCCCTATTTCCCAGTCACCACTTTACAAAATTTTCCAGAAAATGTTTCAGAGAAAATGAAAAAAAAAAAATGTAGCAGAAATTCAAAGCTAAAACTTAAGCAGTGTTATATTAAGTAAATTAAAATATTTGCTTAATGAATTACTGCAACAGCACAGAGAGGAAGGATCTGATTAAAAGTTTAGAAGACTTCATGAAACCCCTCCATTTGGCTAACTAACAGTAGATGAAATATTGGGTAAAGATTATACCTCAAATTCGCCTCTAAATTCTGAACCATAAACCAATATCTTCTTAGGAACACATCCACGAATAACACACCTGAACATCATAAGATGGCTTATGTTCAATAACAAGAGGACAATAGTATAAATGGTTTGATTTACGTTCAAAGTGATTGACTAACAGATTTCCTGTCACACATTGAAGTACTTCGACATATAGCAAAACCAGTGTATCATGTAGCGGCTGTTCAAATTCATTGTTATTGCTGACTAAATTTATGTCATGACAATAGCCTCAACTAATCACAAAGCTCGCAGGGCATGTTTTGTTTGAGTGAAGGTTATTGTTGATAACCTTAGTTATCTATTTAAATTATGTTATTTAATCTGTTTGGTTCAAGTAATGAGTGATTCCCATGTAATGGAGCATGCATGCCACGTCAACAAATAGGAGATATAAGAATGTGATTACCTTAGAAGTGTGAGGTTTTATGTGATTCCGGGATTAACAAAAAAATTTCTCAAAAAAAAAAATTTCAATTTTTTCCCCAAAATGAGTATTCCAAAGGTTAAACCAAACAACATTAGGTTATATTTTATTCCGTAATCACATAACCAAGGTTACCAAACATGCCCTCAGGTAAGTGTATAGATCCAGGACATTGGTGTAATAGAAATGCTCGATAAATATAACTCATTATCAAGATACAACCTCCAAGAAATTCAAAATTGGAGCAAATACAATCATTCCTGATACATAGAATTTCTTGTCAAGATCCAACATCTATGCATTGTAACATGTAATTTCTGGTTTGTCAGAAAATAAAGCTTCAGCTTCATGACTGGGTTTATGCTTGCAAGAGAGTTACAAATCTACTTATTAGGTTTAGGAAGTATCAAAAAAACAACAAAAACACATTTTATTTAGAGATATAGTGCACAACTGAAAATCAATAGCATCATTAAAACCAAACCAAACTGAAAGAGACAAAAGTAAACTTACGTTCCACCTACACCTCCAATGACCTCTGAACTGATGGGATGAAATGGAAGCTCACAAATAGCAACCTACATTGTTATTAACAATACAACAGGTAAAGAAACAAACTAATAATTTGCTAGCCTAGCAAAAAACAAGTCTGATACAAGAATACAGCATATAGTTCGGAGGATAGATATCCCAAAATTTTAACTGTACGAATAAATTAAGGTACACAAACCAAAAATCTAACTGTACGAATAAAATCTCCCAAAACTCATCGTTAAGCCAATAAAAATCCAATTTGAAACATAGTTCGGAGGATAAATATCACAATAGCCAAAGATGGCAATACTCGTCACTAATCTGAATCCCAAGACAACACAGCGGTCGCAGCTACTCGGATCCTCACTGAGGCACGAAATCAAACTATGGTCATTCACAAAATCACATTCTAAGAACCAGAAAAGGGTATCGATCCACTAACTTTCTCTAGAATAAATAGTTCCGAACAACAGGATAAGACCCCACTTCACTAGAAACGCCAATATTTTAAAGGCAAAAACCGACGAAAAATAAATCAGAACTACGTATATTTTTTTATCATCGTCATGACCATCCTGACCTTGGCTCCAAAGGCAGCAGAAGTTCGAGAGGCCCGGACACCGCCGCTTCCGGCCCCGATAACGAACAAGTCAAAATCGTATTGTTTAGTTTCTTCTCCAACTTTGTCGAGCTCCCCGTCAACCAACATCTTCCTTGCCATGACGATTCTCCACTGACTACGATATCAACAACACATACACACACACAGAGTCAAAACTGCACAAAACCCTCACAAGAACCAAATAACAAAAAAAAGATCGGCGAGAATTGCAGGATCACCTTACCTCCGTAATCAAAACTAAAAACCAACGAGGAGGAGTCTGCCGATAAGCAAATTTATCGGCAATCCTGCAGACTCTGAAGAAGAAAGCGATCTCACCAAAGCGAAGTTGGCGACGTTTTTCTTCCAGCGGCGGATCAATCGTTCTATTACGAAATTAATCGCACCACTTCTATATTACCTAATCGGGTGTGCTAACCTGCCATTCTCTAATCCGAACGGGAATTTACTTACAAAACAACCAAGCGCACAATTCGTTTCTTTCTTAACCCCACCAGCTTGGCCCGCAATGGCTAGTCCATTAGATCCAATACCAAGCAGGTAAACAGCGCGGGTGGCAAAAGTACGTGCACAAAATTAACGAAAAATTGAAGGCGGTGGGGAAGAGAGACCATCGCCGAAAGGAAATCGCATTCGCGATCTTTGACCCATTGAGTTATTTATCATCATGGACGGCCAGGATGAGTCAATATTTACGGATTTAGTTATTCTGTTCAACCATGGAATGCGCTCTTCTGCGTCACTAATGACGCCAGCAATGAATTTATTTATTTTTAAAACGGTTTTATAAAGGGAAAAAATTAAAAGGAACCAAAAGGAGATCTCATTTTAAAAAATATATTATCATTTAAAATATATTTTACTTTGGTGACGTTAATTGTAGTTATACTTGTTAATATGTAGAAAAAAATTATATTTCCAAATACTTTCATTATAATTTAATATTTTTTTTCAAAAAATATATTTTTCTTTCATCTTTATCTAAATAATAAATACATAAAGTATACTTGTAAGAAATATTTACTTTTGCCAAAATAATTATGATATTCAAAATATAAAATACCAAAATTTGATTTGAATGGGCTTCAAAGAATCAACATTAAGACAAGGATGTTTTTGATGGAAAATGAAAAGACAAAAGTTGAAGAAATAAGATTATAAAACATGCTTATGTATTTAAACCTCAAATCTAGATCTTTAGAGCATCTATATAATATTCAGATCGGACCAGAGGTGAGGTCTAGGAGATAATCGTCTCAGGCCCACTTCCTAGATAGGCCCAAAAATTTATAATTTGTTATGTCATTTAATATTAAAATTTTAATATGAACGAAACAGAGTTCATGAAATGCTAATCCTCATCATCATAACTGTATTGTAAGCACCTCCTCTTCAAGGATGCTTCCATGCTTGTTTCCTACATGGCTGGCAATAGCAGCCTCTTCATATTCATCTTCTATTTTAGTAAACTTCTATTTGATTTTATAGGTATAATATATAATCATGTCTCCAAAATATTTATAAAAATAAAGAGAAGATACACTTATTCAAAGTCAGACAAGAGATATTAATAAGTAATTTAATAATAACAAAATGGCTATAGAAAAGAAGTGTTGAACAAAAAAAAAATATGAATGACTCGGATGAAGAAGATAATGATAATATTTTTGATGTTTAGCTTGGAAATATATGCTAAGATATTTTTTACATTTGAATATTGATGATCTTGGAAAATAGGAAAAAATTGATCAAAATTTAAGAGATTTTTTTAGTGTAAGAGGGTCTAATGAGAATTGATGGCATCTTGTTACCTAAAGCTAGTAGACATTTTGATACATTGTGTTATGAACGAATACTAAAAAATGGAGGGAAAATGATAACAAAAAAAGGGGGGCTAGGGCTAGTTTATTCATCTTCTTGATAAAATATTTTACTTTGTTATAAGTTGCTCATAAATTACAACAATATAAATACAATTAGTCTATTAAGGCTAAAAGAATATGCATAATTTGATTCGATGTCTTACAAAGGATTGACTACAATTAGTCAATTACAGTGACATCTATAAAAAGAAGTTTTCCAAGTTGAAGTTGATTAAAACATATCTTAGATCAACTATAAGATTCAATGAATGGATGATATTATCTATTGAAAATAAATTAGTTGAATATTTTAATTATATAAGCTTAATTGATATTTTTACAGCCAAAATAATAAGACGTGTTGTATTTAGATGATTATTGGCAATGCTTTTCTTTTTATTTGATTATATTTTGTAATATTAAATGTTATTTAATTTCATATTTTACTTTGTATGTTGCAGGTTCACTTAAAAGGATAGCAATATGTATTATAATTTTATAGTTAAAAATATAATATATTAAATAATTACTGGTAACATTTAATTGTCTTATTATATTTCAAAATATTCATGTTATTCAACTCTTTTTTTTATTGCATAGTAGGCTAGTTGATCCTGTCTGAAATATGACGGATGACACTGGGGAGTTATCCTTCTCACAGGTGGGAGATTTAAGGCTAACTGGACGATGAGGTGGCTTCTCCAGTTGACTATCCGTCCACACTCCTGCAAACACTCGCACAAACTAGAAGGAAACGTTAGCGACCAAACAGGGGAAGGAGTTCGCTCGTTCGGTCCTCCAACGCTCAAGTCAGACAAGCTCAGAGAAGTACAATCAAAGTACAATGAAAGTACAGT
>JBAMIE010103427.1:0-16577 GCA_037177295.1 Kaempferia parviflora | reverse complement strand
TGGTTTTGGGGGAGTGCGGTTTTTGCTTATGGTATGATCATGTAAGCTTGCGTTTATTGTGTGATTTGAGCTGGCGTTTTTCTTCCCCCTCTTTTTGGTCGGCGATCGATTTGTATTCGAGGGTTTTTGGCTTTCTCTGATGCTGACGTACTTTTATCTTTTGAAGAAAAAAAGGAATGATACTTCTCCTCCTCTGTGATCGAGTTCTTAGATAAAGTTGCCCTAGATCTCCAATCTCGCACGAGCATTTTTGGTGTTTCCAACAGCTGATTATCTTTTCTTGATTTCTGGGAGCTTTGATTTGCGTACTTTTATTTTTTATTTTTGCAACAAAAAAAAAATGCAAGTTTTTTCTCGATTAGTTAGTTCCATGATTAAGTGTTTACAAAGTTGCAGAGCAAGATCAAGTAGACTATTTAACTTTCGTTGCATAATCTTAAAGGTTGGAAAATAACATTTTAATGAAACTGACAAATGTTCTCCCAGTGTATTCATTATTTGTTTGGAAAACTAGTATGCAACTTCTAGGTTAGAGAACAAATAATTTTCATCATTTTTTTAAAATCTATGATTGATGTCTTTTACGCTACTGATCTGTGCATTTACTTTTATGGTTGGTGTTGATGGATGAATTTATTGTTTTTTAAGTATCAACTCGATCTCAACTTTGTCTCAATCTCAGTCTCAATCTCTCGCAACTGATACTGTTTTTGTACTCCCTAATCAGACTGTTTTCTATTATGTTTTACACAGGTGGTTCTATAAGCTATGAAGTTGGAAGAGCATGTGCTTGCTTCATCAAAATGTTGTATGATTGACTTGTGCCAATGAAACTGATCTTCTTCGGAGTTGGAAATCTTTTGAAGACGTGAACATTTTTGAGATCGAAGAAGATAGGGTAAGATATAGTTGCCTTGGTGACTGTCATCATGGCGACATTGGCAGATACTGAATCCAGACGCATGTATTCATGGTGGTGGGATAGCCATATCATCCCCAAGCACTCCAAATGGTTGCAGGATAATCTTGCAGGTAATGTTTTTGATTCTCTTCTTTGTCTTGGTTGAGTGAGAATTGATGCATTTTATACGTTATTGAATCGAGCTATATTTATTGATAGTCAAGTTATGTTCATTGATAATCAAACTTTGTATAATTATAAGTTTCCAAAATTATTGGAGCATGATTTGATCCAGGAGCATTTAAGAGCCTGATAAATGTAGTTCATAATAGAATATCTTTTAGTTGTGTGGGATCTCAATTGAAAACAAGAAACAAGGTAGGGAGGGTGGAGTCCATGGCAGCAACGGACAGGGAAGGAAATATGGGTAGGGTGTTGGTGAACAAGGGAATGGATCGATCAATTGAACCGGTGTTAGGGTTGGGACTCACGGCACCATCATGTGGGATGGATAAGCGAGAGAAGGAGATCAGGAATGGAGTCAAGAAAGGCAAATCTGCAACAAAGAAGAATGAGTTGCGTTTGCTACAGTGAATCTTCTCGCTCAGTGAGGAAAGAAGTCACTACAAAGCACTAGATCCCCTGAATTGTAGAACAGTGTATTGATCAGGTAGAGTATACAAAGACCAAACAAGAACTGCAAGTTTTGCAAAGACGAGCATGAATTAAAAGAGTGTTATCCATATATTTGCATGAGTGTGAGGGTAACTATTCCTACTGGATTATATTACAAAATGGATATTGAATTATTATCCTTAAATTCAGTAATAAAAAAAATAGTTTACCAAGAAGATTATTTGAGTTTTTGTGTCCTTTTCGGATTCAATTGTCCAATGGTCCAATGCTAATGATGAACACCATTTACACTTACCTGTGCAGATA
Source organism: Kaempferia parviflora (assembly GCA_037177295.1). Classification (NCBI taxonomy): domain Eukaryota; kingdom Viridiplantae; phylum Streptophyta; class Magnoliopsida; order Zingiberales; family Zingiberaceae; genus Kaempferia; species Kaempferia parviflora. The sequence continues at coordinate 14,734 of JBAMIE010103427.1, read as the reverse complement.
TAGATGACAAGGTCAAAGCCATGATCATGCTTATAGAAGAAGATGCTGATTCGTTTGCGAAAAAAGCAGAAATGTATTTCAAGAAACGTCCTGAGCTTATGAAACTGGTTGAAGAATTTTACCGCGCCTACCGTGCATTGGCAGAACGATATGACCATGCGACTGGGGCACTTCGTCAGACTCAACAAACTATAGCTGAAGCATTCCCTAACCAAATTCCATTTGACTTGTTTGATGACTGTCTATCCCTGTATGCAGACACAAATATTCCTGAAATGACTCAAGGAAATTTGAATTCACATGATGTGGGCAATGATCTTTTTGGATTGCCATTGCATCATGGCGCAACTTTTACTGAGAGTGGGGAAAGCAAAGTTTCGGAGTACAAATTACTTCAGAAAGAAATAATGAGGCTGTCAAATGAAAACCAGGAGCTGAAGAAGCAAATTAGTTTGGAATCAGCACGTGCTGATAAAAATGAAGGTGAAGTTCAGTGCCTAAAAGAGACCTACTCCAAGCTAAAATCTGAGAAAGAAGAATCACTTTCTCGATATCTGGAATCCATGACGAGAGTATCTGATTTGGAATATGAAATATCATGCACCAAAACTGATCTTAAGAAACTTAATGATGAGATGATCTTGGGAACTGCAACTTTAAACAGCGCTGAGGAACAGAGGCTTGCTTTGGAGAAGGCTAATCGATCATTACATTCAGAAGCTAGCATCCTAAAGAAGAAAATAGAACATCAACAGGAGGAGCTTAACAAAAAGGGTATGGAGCTGACAATCCTGAATACCTCCTTACAAGATACAGATCAAAGAAAAGTGGAAGTTGAGATTGATTGCCAATCAATTAAAAGGAAGCATATTGATACACTTGAAGTGATGAGGCATCTTGAACTGGAGCACGAAATGAAAGTTAAGAAACTGAAGGATTTGGGCGAAGAACTTAAGAAGGTCAGTGAGGAGAATGTCAGACTGTGTGAAGAGCAGTTTTCGTCTTCTCTTAAAATAATGAGTCTGGAGGATGAAATAACATTCTTGATGGATTTGAAAAGGAAACTTGAAGATGAAGCTGATCTTCATATCGATGAAAAGGAAACTCTTCAGATACAACTTGATTGTCTTACACAAGAAAGAGATGATTTGGTAGATAAGTGTCATGCACTTACAGATGAACTTCAAGCGGTTAGTTTAAATGTAGAATCCCTTCAGACATTGATAAAGGATTTGAGGGATGCAAACCTTAAACTGAGGGACTCAATCATGGAAAATGAGGATAAAATAAATCTTTACTTGCTTAATCTAAACAATATGCAAACAATGTCGAAGAAGATTCAAGTACTGGAAGGTACACTTTTGCATGCAAATGATGAATTGGAGAGATTAAGAACGAAGGTAAACAAATTAGAAGATGCCTCTGCTCATTTGCGAGGTAGAATATCTATCCATCTTGCTGAAAAGGCATCGATTTTGTCACACTTGGAGGCTGCAAATCAGAAAATTGAGAAGCTTTCAAAGAAAAATGCATTCTTAGAGATCTCTCTATCTGATATGAATGTTGAACTTGAGGATTTGAGAAGAAAGTTGAGGGTTGTAAAAGAATCCTGCAAGACTCTTGATGATGAGAAATCATGTCTTCTTTTTGAGAAGGGTACTCTCATAGCACAGGTAAACATATCTTCAGGAAGCTGATTAAGGTATCTAAACATACTAATCCTTTTTTCCACTCTTATTCTGGAATTATTTGTTGATTGATTTTGTGGCTATGCCAGCTGCAGTTTAATACCAAAATTTGTTTGCATCATGTAGAAACATGTACATAAAATGGTGTAATAAATATTAAAATTGGTAAGATTGATGTGGGATTGCTGAATAATTAGGTGAAGCTCAAAGTGACTTAAACAAATTCAATAGTTAGGCAAGTTGATCAATTAGACTTGGTGTGAGAAACAGAGACCAAAGAAAACCCTATTTAATGTTACTAAAATTAATTTAAGAGATTTGGATATTCTTAACACATGAAAAAATAGCTTAACAAGTTGAGGATAATTGGTGATATAGTCTTGTATGAACTTAAATGATGGATAAGATCCATAAAACCGATTTCAGATAGCTGAGACTAATACAACTTGTTGCCACTATTTTCACTGTATCAGGTGGAAAGCTTTAAACAGAATCTACAGAGCTTGAAAGGCCGGTATTCTGAGATGGAGAAAAATGGCTCTAACCTAGAGAGGGAAAAGGATTCAATACTTCAACAAATGTCAAAACTGCAAGAGTTATTAATCATGGAAAAAAATGAACACAATACTAATCTTCAGTCTAGCAAAATTCAGCAGAGTGCATTAGAAAATCAGGTATCGCTCCTCCATGAACAAGCTAGGGGATGGGAGGAGAATTTCCAAGTGGAACAACACCAAATTGTAAGTGCTCAGATTGAAAATTTCATATTGCAGAGATGCTTATGTGACATGAGAAAGGAGAACTCCAGTTTGTCATGTGCATCTCAAAGACAGGAATATGACTTGAGATGTGCAGAGAAGCTTATCTCAAAGCTTGAGCAGGAATGCTCGACACTGGAGAGAAAGATAACATCTTTAACAGAGCATAACAGGAAAGTAAGGGACTGGATACATGTGATAATAAGATCACTGAAGATGGATCTGGAGCATGCTGGTTTAGACGATAGCGAAGATGAATTAGCTTTACAGCTTATTTTGCATGAATTGAAGCAAATGCAACATACTATTTTCGAGGTCCAGGATGAAAAGCAGCAATTGTTTCAGGAGAAATTCATTGCCACCAACCTTCTACAGCAGTTAGGGAACTATGTAACAGATACGAGTGAAGAAAAGACTCTTCTTGAGAGAGAATCTGAAGTAAGAGCAGAAAATTTTACCCAGATAAAATGCAAGAATGATGAAATCCTTGAGATGAGAGATGCAGACAAGCAACCAACCAGAGGAAGCATTGAAAGTTGAAGTGGATTTGCTATTCAGACAGCTTACTTGTCTACAAGAATCTCACAGCACATTACAAACTAATTCCTTTAAGGTACTGGAGGAAAATAATTCTCTTTGCAGGCATCTACATAATTTGATAGATGATGGCAAACTGGAAGAGGAGTTTATCGCTCTGGACTGCCTTTCCGTGGTGTGTAGGAGTCTTATCTCAGAGAGAGATTCAGCAATCAATCTATTGAGTACTGAAAACCACAATCTCTGCTTCATGAACAGCAAGCTTGAAGCGGAGAACAAGATTGTCAATGAGAAAATAGTAATGCTTGAAGATGAAAACACACATCTGAAGGATTTTTCCTCTAACTGGAAAGAGTGCAGAGGAGATTTGCTAACACACATCTGAAGGATTTTTCCTCTAACTGGAAAGAGTGCAGAGGAGATTTGCTAGAAGTCCTGTATGAGGTCAATCATGCTAGAATTGTTACTGCAAAAGAACAAATGGAAATTTTTGAAGAGGAAATCGCAGTAAAAGATTCAACCATTCAAGAGTTGGAGAAAAAGATTTTTATCCTCGTAGGAGAAAGTACTTGACTAAGAACTGACTTGAATGAGTATTCACTATTTTTGGAGTCTTTATGGGATGACATTGCTATCCTAGAAAAGATCTTACACTTTCCCTTGTGAAGCGATATTCTACTTCAATAAATCCGACGAAAGACAAGGTAGCTTCACTCTTTCCTTTGATGAAGTGACAAATATATTATTAGTTTCATTTAAACAAAGTTCTTTGATGTGTCATACTGCAGTAAGATTTCTAAGAACTAAGCAAAATAAATTATGGGTGTCTGATGATACAATCCGTGCATTCAGGATGATCAGTGTCAGTCTTCTCCTTATATCAAGAGGGGCCAAGAAGAACAAAAGAAAGAATATGGTGCCACTGGACCTATAGGAACTAAAAAACTGCAAGATTTGCACAACAAGGTGAAACTGCTGCAGGAGGCGGTGATGGATACAGGAAATGTTGTAGTGCTCGAACGATTAGATTCAAGTGCTAGTTTGGATGCTGCGTGGAAAGAGATTGAAGCATTAAAAATGAAGAGAGTCTCCAACAATGACATCGCTAGATCAAAATATAAACAATACATGAGTGACATACAGCTCGATATTATTTTGAATTCTTCACGGTACAAGAAGGATTTTCTTTCTCGTGGACTAAGAAACTCTGAAGAGGCTGGTGAATCCACAGAGCTATGGGGTAAATACGAAGAGGGGTGCAGTACCCAGAATCAGAAAGGTCCTGTGCTAATCAAGGACATGTCATGCTACCAAACTGAAGAAGTGGAAGGAAAGTACACACATTCAGATGGACTGGTACTTGAGAAAGAGTGCATTGACAAGCTAGAGCTCCCCAAAAAGGTAGAATCTCGCCATGATTGGCACAGAAAGGTCTTAGATAGACTCTTTTCTGATGCTCAGAGGTTGTTGCTTCTGCAAGCAAGGATAAAAGAATTGCAGAAGAACATGGAGGAAACTGAAAAGATCAACCAGCCTACAAGATGAGAGTTCAATGCTCTCAGCCCACAGTTGAAAGGTGCTGAGGGAACCATCTTGGAGCTCATTGAAGTGAATTGTAATATGATGAAAAAAGTAGAGGACTTTTCTGCATCTCCTGCCGATGAGACGGAGAAAAAGGTTAGCGGCAGCAGAAGGCAGAAGCAGATCTCTGACTGGGCACAAAAGGTATCCCAAAAAATTGGAAGGTTGGAATTGGAGATGAAGAAAATTCAATATGGGCTGCTGAAATCTGAGGATAGAAATGCAAATCAAAGAATGAGAATGATCAAACGAAGAACCGGAATTCGTTTAAGAGAATACATCTATGGAAAGTGACTAACCTCTTCCATGCTTAGGGAGCGTTGATTTGAGCCATTTTCATTTTCTCAAGAACCATATTTTCTAGATTTTTAGAAAATGACTTTTTTGCATTTTCTATTTTCTTAGAAAATGCTTGTTTCTAGAAAATGAACATGAAAAATACAAACCAAATATTATTTTTCAGAAAATTACATTTTCTAAGAAAATGAAAACAGAAAAAGGTGGCTCCAAACGCTCCCTTAGTTTTTAATGGCTTTATATGCTCTGCTTGAATAGTTATGCTGAACTGACTAATTTAAGAGTTTGCATACGGTGGCTTTCCTGTTATGTTTATTTGTATTAATGATTTTATGTTTCCATTAATCGATATCACTGTTCTAAATCTTGTCCTTTTAATGATATTAATGAATCATGATCTCCCTAATAGATCCTTCACCTATTTTCTCCTTGTATTACTGAGCTATTCATTTTCATGCTGGAAATTGTTATGCAGGGTTATCACAGTATAACTAATAACATCCTTCAGAATTCAAAATTTTCTTGAAATTTATTTATTTTATAAAATATCTCTCTAAACTTCAAGATTGTTAAATTGCACTGAAATTTGTTAAACTTTAGTCAGCTTACGATCCTCCAATCAGAGTCATGCAAATTTTAGTGATTAGTGATTAATTCTGTGTTTCTCACGAGGGAAAAAGAGAAAACAGCCCGTATGGCTAGAAAATATTCTTCTAATTTATATTTCATTTGAGGGAAAGAAAGCGTTTCGCTTCTCGTTTTTTCCTAGCAGGAAAATTTTTTGAAAGATTTAAAAATTAAAAACTAATTGATTAAAAAAATTATAAGAAAATTAAATTGAAAACCAACAGAAAAATTTAGATATGTTTTCCTCAAAGATACTATTTAGTTGGACTTACAATATGATTAATAAATACAACAATAATAATATAGCTCAACTATATAAACAAATTAACCAATTTACTAAGTAAATTATTTTTAAAATAAGTTTAATATATATAATTATATTTGGCCCTTTTTCCATCTTGATGTTAATTTAAATCATTTCAAGTTTAAGTGTAAATTATTTTGATCGTGTTTGTAACTTTATCTACTTAATATATGTTCTAGTAAACCATCAACACGCAATAAAATACACACAAATTTGATGTTAGGCTCAAATTGTAAGATGCAAAGAGAAATAACTTTTCAAACTATTATGGCAATCTAGTGTCACACACAATAATTTTGATGAACCATTCATGCGATCATTAGTGCTGTTGTTGAATCTTAGCCATCACACATGGTTGTCTAAAAACAAGAAAGAAGAAGCAAGAGGAATCACCTCCATAGTATGCTTAGCTAATGCCACCCATGAAGCTCCTCGGATCAGGGCAGGTCCCACTGAACTGAGCTTGGGAAAAATCAAAACCAGGGTTCTGCAAATTGAAAACAAATAAATACAAAAAAAAAGATATTAAAGATTGAATTTCTTTCCATGATATTTATACTTTTAACCCAGAGTGATATTGATGAATGGAGTAAATACTACAGGAAGGTGTTCTACATTTTTAGTTTATCTAATAGCCTACACAATATGTATTACCAGGAATCAAGATCATAGTAAATATATATATAGAAACCCACAACAATTATTAGAGGATTACCAAAATATGCTGTGAAAAATCATGCCCATTCCCAACATAAATAAGCAACAAAACAAGGCTTTTACCTCTTCCTGAAACCTCTGCAGCATAAGGCGCTTCTGTTCCAGATCCGCTGCATATGGATCCAGCGAACCTTGACCAAGTATGGGAGATGACCATGTTTTTCCTTTGTCCCTTTTCTGTAGTGTCACGTGCATGACTTCGTCCTCTATTTTGTGAAGGCAACAAAAACAGATTATTAATTTTCATAGCGAATGCAGACATTTAAAGAAGAAGATGGTCATACAACACAGGATTTATATCACCAATTAAACAGATAACACTAATTCATAGCTTGCTGCTGTATTTAGAAATATTTCTTGGAGCTTTTTCTACCCTTATGGCATCACTAATATCTTGCTTAGCTCAACCAATGCCGATACTCTAAATTCAAAACCAACTTAATTGGTTTTCCAACATTTCATAAGTTTGCAACTATTTAGCTTTCAGAAGCTCATAATTATTCAAGCGGAAGAGGCAAGACTAAACCATTCCCAGTATTGCTGTTATACAGATTCGAACCCAAGCTTTGGCTTGACAGAAAGCCCTCCAAATTAACTAGCTTACCACTAGACGAAACAACACTTGGTTTTTGTGTCTCTCTCTTGTCCAAAAATTAATGGCACAAAGATTTTATTTGAAAGCATTTGGCTTTGAGTAATAAGGGATAGCGTGGCAATATAGTGTGGTGTACAAACAAATATCGAGGAAGAAATTTCTTAAAGCAGGCTTCCTCTGTTCAGGGAGGATATTTTGCATTGATGGATCACTTTCAACCTGAATCTCATGGTCAGGATCTGAAATATTCTTTTTGTGCATCATAATAAGATTGCCACCTTTTCGAATTTATAAACTATGTGGGAGTTCATTAATGTAGATAACTTTTGTCTCCTACAACAAAAGTGTAGCTTGTGCTGAATTATTTCAACACTTGAGATCCTTCAGACGAAATAAAAGTGTAGCTTGTGCCAAATTATTTCAACATTTGAAATCCTGAAGTCCACCCCCTTCAATAAACACACAATAATATTCCAACTATGGTCCCCACTTTCTCATAGTCATAGTCTGTTGATCTCATCCTAGTCCTACTTAGCTAGAGAATGGCAATCTTATTCTCTAGCTACTGTTAAACATCAATAATCTTAAAAATATCTTCCATATATTTATATTTGCAGGATCATGCCCAACCAAACAAATCTGTTAAGAGGACAAGTTGTGAGATCTGCCTGTCCACAATCCAAACAAACAAATCTCACCAATGGCAGACATGTGAGCATCCTCAAATATTAGAACAAGCTGAGACTCACAAGTTAAAAGAGAAAGGTTAGACTTCTTTTGAGAATGTCCTGGTGATTTATGTATCAATTGAACTTTAGCTCCATAATATCATAACTAATGATGATTTATTATTCTATGTGCTGTCAGGATCCAAATATTACAAGAATACAAGAAGCAGTGCAATAAAGCATGAATCCTAAAAGCTTTGACTGTGCTGATGACTGACATCCTTGAGCTTACCTGTAAACTGAATAGTAGTTTTCATGCAGATGAATGTATCCCCGCATTAATGAAAATTGACTACCATTATACTAACACATCGCACATTCTAAATACCATTTGTTCCTATTCTAGTGATTTCTAGTTCACGCATGTTTGAATCCATGCATTGTGTTACTAAATAATGTCCAACAAATCAACTTTAAATCACCCTAGAATATTAATAATCATTACGAAAAGTGGAAGTGGTGATAAAAATAAACTTGCAGAAAAGAATGTCGAGATTGAAGAAGAGCATGGATATATTACCAAGCGTCCAAAAAGAGGAATCAGTCTTCACAGGGCAGGCGAGATCGTGCTGTAAAGCAACCAGTTCATTGAGCCAAAAAAGTGTAGAAACGATGGTCAATCTCATAAAAATCAGATAAAATACATACATTGAGATAAGGAGGATTCCCCTTGATCCCCACTTCGACGTGTCCGGACTGGATCTTGCAGTAAAAAAGCTTTTTGGGAACGTTCGGAGGGAGGTCGATGTACATGTTAACCTCGTCTAGGGTTTGATCCCATTCGAAAACCTTCTGCTCTAAAGGATCAAAATCAACACCAGATGAGAAAGGCATTCGGAATAATTTTTTTTTTTTTTTTTTTAAAAAAAACTGGATCAAGTACACAAGTACTCTGAGGAGAAAATCGAGATCTCACCGCCATTGAAGAAGCTGTGGCGCTTCTCCGGTGCCAATTTCTCCGCCATGAGTTGTGCTCCCACGACCCCTTTGGTGGATGGCGAAATCTCGCAGCGCAGCTGCGCTAGCGGCGTGACGGAGTCCTTCTCCGGAGACCGTTCGATAGCTCTCCAGCAAACACGGTAGGAGGCCGACGCCGGAGTCAGACCGGACGAGAGGACGGAGAAAGGGAAAAGAGAATGAAAGACTTCTCTGGAAGGTGGAAGGGATTCGTTAGGGCAGTAAGCAATTTAAGATTGCGTGTTTAATAACATAAATAAATAATTTGAAGAGATAATTTGTTTTTGTTGAATAAAAAATCATATTTATTTTTATTCAAAAATAAAAATATGGATATAAATTTTATTTGGGTTGATTGCTAAATCTAGCCCTATTATGCAAGCAATTTAGTACACTATCAACTAAAATATTGCACATTTTTAAAAATTTTAATTAAATGAAATATAAACATGATGTCTAGTTTGATCCTTAGAGATTAATTTTATTTGGGTTGATGGCTAAATCAAAAATATGCACGCACATATTTATTTTTTGTTTGTAAAATGAAAGTTGGTGCTAAATTTATAAAACATTAAAAAATTATATTGTAAAATCAAGTTTTATTACTAACTCATACAATCTTGGTTCTACACACCACTCTTGTGCTCTAAATATCAAAGAAACTAATGAACAAGACTAAAGATCTTACATTTAACATCGAAGAATCGAACCATGTAAAATACTAGTTTAAAGGGGTTGTTCGCGATCCAGCTTTGTACAAGGTTCCTGAGCATGAATATCCCTTTCATTCTAGTTTTCCCCCCTCCCTCCTCGACAATACCAAATCTCCAAGGGATAGATTACAGCAAGTAAAAGCAAGAGTTTGAATATATTGTTTGATTGAATCACTGACTTGGGTAAAAATGGATAAGTCTCTATCTATACAAAACAGAAGAAAATAACATTCAGTAATTAAGAGAAAGAAAAAAAAACACATCATCTACTTGGTGGCACAAACATCTTGCATAATGTAGTGTTGATCATGCTTCAGAAAGCTAATTGTTGGACCTTCATCACTCATGATGTATAACTGGCTTCAGTGTCTACCTCCACGAAGTGCTTAGTCTCTGGATACTCCACACCGCTTCTGGGAGAAGAAACCGTCGACGATGAGGAAGATGGCACATCGGGTGCTGGGGTCGCGAGTGGAGGAGGAGCATGCCTCTGGGAATCTCTTCGAAAGCTTTGTGCATCCAAGGGTGGATTGTTCTGGGTGGTCTGTGGAGCAGTGGGAGGTTGAGCACCTTCCTCAGCGAGTTTTCGTAAAAGGTTCATGACTGTGGGGAGAAATCTTGTTGATAGTGTGAGAATGCCGGGGAGCTGAATTAGGAAAGTATCAGATTCATCAATACAAGATCAGCATTCATAATTTGAACTATGAGTAATCCTGACCCTAAGTTCTTTTTGGCACGAGTTCTGAAACTGAAATCAAGGATGAGTTTAAGCTTGAAAATGTATACTGAATGAACCTTGAAAAACAGCTAAATGCCAAGCTTTCGATTTTGTACATTTGTAACATGTCGGAATTTACTTACTATGCCATGCTGAAATGTCTCGGCGACATCTAGCTGCACCCATAGAGCTTTGGACACCAAGAACATAACAAACATCAGCAATAGATATAAAGGATTCCTGCTCGTAAAAAAAATCATCATGAGAAAAAGAATGAAAGTTTAAGCTGCTAATTTATAGCTTGTGAGGTAGATTCAAGCAGCAGGGAAAGTAAATGGAAGCAAAGACCTCATGACCACCATCAGCTCATTGAAACCGAGGATCAGAATTGCAAGTATTGCCCATGGAGGAGGTAGCGTACTGTGACTCCGCTTATGTGCTTCCTGAGGTGAATAAAATAAATCTGAGTAACTAAACCAACTATAGCTACTTTTTTTGAGAAAAGGAAGGTGAAAAACTGCCTGCCATCGTTAATTAACTAAGTGACTCTGAATTCTGAATCATTGTAGCAAAATAAAAGTGATCCACTGTGCATAATCATTTCAATGCCGTGATTAAGGGCATCATATCTTGGTCGTCTTCCTTGTATTGATGCTCGTTTGAGCTAATATATGCAAATATGTGTGTATAATCTGTTTGCCGAAGAATTATGAACATAGTAATACTATATTTAAAGGTCCAAACTAAAATCAGTTCTGATCAAGTTCAAAACTCAAAATTTTCATAATATATAGAACGAGAAACAAAAATAGGAAAAGATAAAACCAGTACCCAAAGATAAACACAGGTATATGTACCTGAGCAGAGATTGCTTGTGTTACAGTATATTCAGTCTCTGTGCTAAATTGTTTCCACAAAGACTTGCATTGCACGGGGGTGATCAATGTGTTAGATGGAGAAACCTGAACCAAATCCCAGGCTTACATTAGTTTCCTGCCTTGCACTCTTTCATGTCATTCATTGCACACAAAGTAAATTCCACACTTACCTCTTCCCATGTGCTTGAAGCGAGTGAATCCAATGGTGTTACAGTTCTTCGTCCAAATGCATTTGGTGCATCCATAAGTGCTGACATAAGAGTGGATTCAACCTTGTCTGGTTTCTCTTCCAAACGAATGGCACACATCACAGCCAACAGTTTCAGAGCCTGTGTCATGACAGTGAACATACAAACTTCAAATCTTAGTATTTATATAGATGGTTGATTGTCAAATGTATCCCAAAGTTTAGGGCTTTTAATGGTACAGTTCAACTGTGCAACTCCACTTCATGGCTGATCATAGGGCGGTGCAGAGTTGTTATCCTAGGGCAAAGGTTCGAATCTCGGTAAAGTTAAAGAAAAAAACCCTCCCCGTATTGGTCAACTATAACTTTCCGATTTATATCCTCACGGGTGGTCGTGGGACCGACCGTGTGGGGTCACTGGGTGGTAGATTCCACCTTTTGATACTATATGAAGAGGCATTCTTTCCCCCCGGCAGGGTTGAGTTGGCTAGTATGGGGTAGAGTTACTACCATAGGGCAAGGGTTTGAATCTTGGCAAAAATAGGGAAAAAAGTTCTCCCCGCACTAGCCAACTACATCTTTCTGATTTACCTCCTCACAGATGGTCGTGAGGGCGACCGTGTGGTGGATTTCACCTTTTTTTCTACCATGTGAAGAGGCATTCTTGTCCCCACGAGGGTGCCCAATTGGTTAGAGGGTGGCAAATTTGCCACAATGGGATAGGGATCAATTCCTAGTGGGTGCATGCCCTCAGGAAAAAAAAAACTCCTCCCACCTCTTTGCCACTTTATGGTTTATGGTTTATGGTTTATGGTTTATGGTTTATGGTTTATGGTTTATGGTCGGCTATAAATTGACCCGTGATTTATCTCCCTTCACAAAATCTAAAAACGAGTAAGAGTACGTGAGCGTAATGCTTTTACTAGAACGTGAAGGGGCATTCTTTATGTGCATATATCATAAAGCAAAGAGGTGCATGAATCTTAAGCAAACCTCTATGGGTTCACAATTCCAAGGCGTCCCTTCACATGATCAGCCATGAAAGGAGCCTGCACAGTAAACTGTCCCTTGTAGCGGATGTAGCTTGAAAATTTTGAAACCATTTATCTACAAAAGGTCTGGAAGTACCGATGTACGAGCATCCTTTGTGATCTTCCGCACATTTTCTTTTCCTGTCCAAACCCTAGGCATGGAATCTTTGTCATGGCTAAACACTGTTGAGAACCTGAAAATTAACACCATAGAATCTCAGAAATAGGTAATAGCTAACAGGAGTGAGTAAGTACAGATATGGTAAGTAGTTTATTAATTACCTATCTTTCATTCTGATCAGAACTTTGGCTGCCTCTTCTTTTGCTTTCTTTTCAACGACACTTTTCGCAAATTCCTTCAGATTTGTGATCCTCTCATCAAAAATACCTTTTTCTAGCTCAAAGCCAGATAAGGAAGTGGAGAACTCTGAGACGGCATTCCTGGTTTCACGGTGGTAAAGATTTCTTATTGATGCCCAAGTATCATTGCCAGCAGCCTCAAATAGAGATTCCACTGGTTCAGCAAGTGCTTCTGTTAACTTGTCCTGAACAGAAACACCATAGGAAAAGGAATTTCAACACCAGAATTTGGAGAATTCAGATCACAAAATGAAATCATTGATTGACCTCGTAGTGATTAGTCAATTCAGAGAGTTTCTGATTGCGAAGAGAATTTGCATGAGCATTGATGTCACGTTGAAGCTTCTCTCGGACTTTGGAAACATCCCAGTCGGTGCGACTGATAGTAGCATCTGAAGGTAAAAGATCAAATTGGATAGATTTGTAAGCATTATACAGTTTCAATCACAGTTTCTTTGTAAGGGCGTTACCTGCACTTCCTTGATCAAACTCAAACATAGAGGACTCAGTACAGTCTCGAACAGATGCTGCAAATCCTTTCCTGCTTTTCAGTGAACTTTCCATATCCTTTTGAAACTTTTCCAGAGAATTTGAACGTAGATGTCCAAGCAATGCTTGATAAGTAGGATGCACAAGCTGCGAGGGGCCACGGAGATGAACATAATACATGAACTCATGGATCAATAGTAAGAAAATTCATTCCTTTTAAATATCATTCAAGTAAAATACATTCCTTTCACTAAGAAAATTCCAACTCATGAATCCCCTTTTATCGAACATCAAATAAAAGAGAATTTCCAATAACATAGTTATAAACTCTCTTGCCTAAGCATGTATAACGATTCTATTTCTACCACTAAAGAGAGGGTGCCACGGTTCTATTTAATCAGGTGCTACCATTTAGAGGTGTCATAATTCTATTTTAACAATATCATGACTTTTAAGCACTTTTTAGAATAGAATTGTGCCTCTGGAGTCAAACAAGGGTATTTGTTCCAATAGAAAAGAATCTGATTATTCAGGAATATATGTATACGAGGCAAAATTATATAGTCTATTATCTCACATGCAAAGCTCTGGACTCAAGTTGCTTCCTCTTTGCAGTCCTGACACCTTCATCAAAGTAGACAGCTTCCGCGTCATATCTGCATCAGAGTTGAAAGGATCAGAGATTATGAGATATTTGTTTGTGTTTATCATGAAGAAGAAAAAAAGAGATATAATTAGAAAAATACTCTTCTATATAAGCATCAAGAATAGCTTCAAGCTTTTTCGCAAAGCCAGCAACTGGACCAGACTGTACTGCCTCCTCTAACTCCAGCCATTTCTGAAGCACTACTAGAATATCAGATTTTCATGGATAACTTTGAGTCAGCAACATATGTATGGAAACTTGATGATTGATGTCACCTCATCAGAGGTTAAGTGACTGAGCTTCTCGTTAGCAATCTCTTCGCAACGAACTGTTGCGACCATGACCTACCAAACGCAGTTAAAAATAAACAACAAATGAAGTGTTTTGGGTATTACTGTCGTGTCATGTTATCAAGTATTATATAATATTGCCAACTTTAATTTATCCAAGCAGCTGAACAAGTGTGATGTAAAACTGTACCTTATGAGCAGGAAGATCAAGATCCTTATTTTCACGCACAACCTTCCATATGTGTTGCGCACTAAAGGAAAACCCTGAAGCAGGAACAACACCTCTTCTATCACCTGCAAGTCCTCCTGGGGCAATTGAATGGACAAACCGTTGTCGAAGTTCTGCAACCTGTTACACAGCAAATGCTCAAAAATTAAAAATTTAGACCATGCTCTTTTATTTACCATAGAAATACATGAGAGCTATATTTGGATTTAAGTCTTCAGTGGCAGACGTAAGATCCTGAGTTTAGGGTAGGGGTGCAAATGAGCTAAGCCGTTCGCGAGCAGCTTGGTCAAAGCTCGACTCGAGCTCGGAGTTGACTGAGCTCGAGCAGAGCTCGAGCCGGCTCGTTTAACATTCGAGCCGAGCTCAAGCCCATTTATTATTGGCTCGAGGGCTCGTCAAACTTT
>JBAMIE010103128.1:0-16590 GCA_037177295.1 Kaempferia parviflora | reverse complement strand
CGAAACTCCGATACGGCTCGATTTTCCACCATGTTTTCAGTACAGTTTTGGTTTGAATTTTTCAACCCAAAATATTTCAGTTTGGTTTTGGTTCCCTACAAAAGTGAGAAAGCGAACGTGCCCAACCCTAATATAAACACAAGAAAGGAAACTTGTTTATAGACTAGAGTTGATATTAGGATGAGATAATGGCCCTAGCTAGTATCATACCTGTACATGCTGGCACTGCATAACTTTTTGTTACATATACTGGGCATGCATACTCTACAGCCCAACATTTTCCATACGTTGCAACAGTAAAATCGCCATTCACTCCAGACTTGATAATAAAAGAGTCGACTATCTCTTGGTCATTGCTCAGACCAGTACATATCAATCTTACTCGCCTGGTATGATATGCCATTTAGACCTCTGAATGAGTCTGATGAAGGTGTAGTGTACTCTCCAAAAGATAAAGGAACATCAAATGGTGGCAAGGTCATCCGACCCTCTTTTTTTTTCAATAAAATATCTTTTCCTTCAGATAAACTGCCACCTCCATGCAATGAGTAGTAACTAATGAGTAGAAGCAACAAGTAGCTTGAGTTCCAATTTCATGCTGAGTGGTACATATTTCCGGCAGACATTAAGGATCATGAATAGCATCTCACAACATTGTGGACTCATTTTATGAGGCTAGAGTAATATCTTTACATGGTGTATCCCCTTTTAGACATTTCTCTTCTTTTATTTGTATCTTGAATAGCCAGTACAGATTGATAATCTTTTATCCCAAAGGAAATTTCCACATTCTTAACTAACTGTTATAGAATGTAACAGTAATTAGCATGATATGTAATATAATCTTAATGGCGCTCACATCATGGTTTTGCCACAGTATTTCTTTTTTTTGTTGTTTGTATAAGATTGAGCAGAAACTTAGAAAAACAGCTTCTCCCTCGTCATTTATTTTGCTATTGTTTATAAAAGAGTCCCAAATGGTTGCCTACATAAAAATAACTCTTGTTTGTTTATTCATCTTGCATTCTTGATACATCAGTCTTTCTAGTTCCTAATTTAGGATCTTTAAGCGTTCTTCTGGTTCTCCAAAATGTATATATTTATTGACTTTTTTAAACATAATTCCTCGTAGCATCTTATCTTTCAATCAAGGGGCGAAAAAAGTTTTTTTAGAGTACTTTAATTCATTTAGTACCAAATATGGGCATTAAGATTGGGTTTTCTTTTTGTCACCAAGGGTATTGGGCCCATAAACAATTTATACATGGAATCAGAGTTTAAAATATTGTTCTATACTAATTGGCACATTTGAAACAAATTGTTCTATTGATTGACTAACATGTGGAACGGGTTAAGATATGATATTAAGTAACCTTTGTGGAACTTCATCCAACCAACACCTGAACTCTATGAATGATCTCTCACAACAGAGACAGGAAGCTTCTTCATAGATGCACAAAGCTTCATCTAACTCTAGTGATTAGAGATGCGAATCTACTTGAGTCCAACCATCGAAACCCTGTTAATGTTCTTCTGTGACAAGATGTACATGATGGAAGAATAGATGAACATGAGGCAAGGTGACATGAGACATAAGCCTCATTCGGATTTCCTCCTCAAGTTAAAGCAGCTTTGCCACTTCATCTTCCCTAAATCAACTCCCACACTAATCACATATTGACATGTAGGCACGACAGTAGTACAATATTGTTTTTTGGCTAAGACCAATACAGAGCTCAGGTGGATACTTTAAAACTTTATCAAATGAAATCAGGTTCCACAATTAATTGAGTGGCATAGTTATTGTTATTTGGTGCAGTCCGATAGTGACCAATTAATAGAAAGTTTTGTTGATATCTAATAAGCTCAGGACTAGCACCAATGGGCACGTGATAACAAGATCAATAAGCAATAAATAAGAAATTTATATTCTGACTCAAAATGTTTAAAGTTCATGCCGAACAAGTTAAAGACAAAGATAAACAAACGAACTAAGTGCTAAATGAGAAGCATATGATGCATAAACAAAAATCTCCAAGATGCAATTTGTAAATCTCCAGATGGATTTAGTGGCAGAGTGTCTTAGAGCAATATTATATCCTGATTTTACATCTCTACTAATCACCTCCAATAAATCTAGAGTTAAGAATGAAAGGGATACCAGATAAGGAAATAGCAGATAAGGATGCTGTAGTGTGCAATGTGCAGTGCAGTAAGGGAAGCAGTAGCTTATCATGCAACAATTAATAAAACGATGGGTAATAAATCAAGCAAAGATTCCATAGGGTGTTTTAACTAGTGTATGTACTATGCTTTACTTCATGGTTAGCTTTGTGGTTTGTAAGTAAAATTGAACATGATACTTTGTGTTCCAGCTTGCTCTTTTGAGAGGTACTCCATGTATATATGTTCATCATGGTATGATTGTTAATGCCAAAGTTTTTAGAATACTAGTAACAAGTTTTCAACTGTTGATGGGTGAAATTTATCATTCCGCCCATCGATCAAATATACAAAACACCTGGAATTGGATGTTTCAACGCGGGAAGCTTCAAAAAGTGAAGTTAGAGAAATTGAATAAAAAAGAGAGAATGAGAATAGGAAGATCGCTACAAAAGTGACCGGATAAGAGGAGTGAGGATAGAAAAATATAATATAATTAAATAATTATTAATGTTTAACCTTATATAAATATAAATAATTTAATTAAATACGACTGAACTAAACTTTCCTATATATAAACTTCGTTTAGTTTTAAATAAACTAAAATAAATCCAAATTGAGTTCGGTTTGAACCCACTTGGTCCTAATCATTATATCTACTCCATGAGCTCCACACTGTAGTTAATCCTAAATCAACTTTCATTCAACTATAAAACTTAAAATATTAGATTGATTTAACTTAATTAGTTATTTAAATTCTTTTAAATATAAAAATTTAAATAGGATAAAATTTGGTAGCTAACCTATGTGAATAGTTTTTGATTTTCCTACTTTTGTAATGAAGAGACTGAGAGAGACAATGTGACCAAGCTATTAGAAATAACTATGATTTAACATGTTGCTTTGATTAAATGTGGAGTTTCTTATCCTCCTTTATTTCTTCTCTCCGCTTTACTTCTAGCGCCAACAAATATCTAGGGTTTGACATGAACTTTGATTAAATGAAAATTTATTTAATTAAATTTAGAAAAATATTTCTCTTTCCATAATTTGTAATTTGTTTTTTTTTGAAAGAAACTCTATTTTCAAATTTGAATATGATTTTATCAAAAAATTCTGATCCTAAAAGTTTCCATTTTAATTGAGTCGAGATCAAATCAAGTTTTATTTATTTAATTTTGATAAATTTAATTATAATGTTTTACATTTTAAAATTTAAAATCTCTTTATTTTTTATCTACCTAATAATTCAAATGAATTTTTATTTAAGATTTTATCAAATAAAATATAAAAAGTAATATTTAATGCTTTATTAAATGCTCATAAATACATTTTAAAAATTATAAAAATATCAGTTTATTTCAAACAAGTCTGTATCATTAACAACGAAAGCTTCTCAAACTCGCTTTCAAATATGGAAATGCTCTAATTTTTCAAAATTTAAAAGATAAATATGCTTAAATTTATAGTGAACTAGAGAAATTCTCATTTACCTCAAATTGAATAAATTATAAGTGTGAATTTGTATGTAAAAAAAAATTGACCAAGCTAAAAATTACAAATATTTTAATTGCAAAAATTGAGATGGTCAAATTAATCAACAAAGATAAACAAAAGAACAAACATATATTAACAATATAATTAATTATTATCTAAAAAATTAATTATAATTAGAAATTATGCATATTAAGTAAAATTAAGTATGTTATTATCAATAATTCAATTAAATAAGTATCAAAACCGTATTGACATAGCACGATAAGGTATAGAAAGTTTATATTTCCAATCAAAGATCGAAACTCAGATTGAGATTTTAAACCTTGACTAGTAATAAATACTTGTGACAAATTTAGTGGGCTTGCAAAAAGTCTAAAGTAAAAAAAAAAGCCTTTGATATTTCAGGTTTAAACTTAGCTAGCCAATTAAGTGTGCCTAAGCAAGGAACAACATATTTAGCTTAACATTATTTTAATTCTTAACCTATGCATATGACATGTATAATAGCAGAAATTGGAATTTCATAGTACCAAGTGTAGTAATTCATAAACAAGTAAATGTGTGATGAAGCAACCTGTGTTTGCTAAACAAGCAGCAATATAGTTAAGCATGTATTAGTAGCAACGATAGCTGCAAGGAAAACTTGTAATGCTAAACAAGATATATGAAATAGCATACAAATTATGCATGTATGAACAATAAGCCTCAATGATTTTAGAAGCAAAACAAGCAACTAAGAATAAAGAAAGTCAAAGGTTCTTCATCCATCAAATTCCAGCCAAGGTTCCCTAGCATACCCCAATTCACAAAGGTAAACACTACCTAACTTAGCACAACAAGGAATGGTTTACATTCTACTTGAGTCAACCGTTAGCCAAAAAGCAAAGAAATCAAGATAGCTTGGTGATAAGAGATTCTGGGACCTATTAGCCATTAGCACCAAGAAATCAAACTGTAAACCCTGTGGCCTGTTC
This sequence comes from Kaempferia parviflora, assembly GCA_037177295.1. Lineage (NCBI taxonomy): Eukaryota > Viridiplantae > Streptophyta > Magnoliopsida > Zingiberales > Zingiberaceae > Kaempferia > Kaempferia parviflora. The sequence continues at coordinate 11,956 of JBAMIE010103128.1, read as the reverse complement.
ATTTTAGGACATTTCAACAATGCTGTTCTTTTTTCTCTAGTCACCACATACTTATTTCTCTTTCTGCACCTCCAATATGTAACATCCGTTCTTCTCTGTTGTTGAATTTCGTGCTTTCGAAGAAATATCTTGTATGTTAAACATCATGATTTCAATTATAAAAGAAAAACAAAAATCAGTTTGCAATGAGTTAGCTCCTTCCCTTCTTATTTCTTGAGTTCCATTCAGTCACAGTTCAAGGATATCAATTTTGCAAATTGTAGTTGCTTATTATAGAAAGAGCAGTGGTTCCATTTCTATCATTCATGCTACTGGCAATTGGAGTTGTTTTTTCTTTCAGATGTGGGGAAAATACCTTGATAATACAGTCACCTTCATGCTCCTTTGACTGTTGTCTATCATTCCCTTATAAACCTGTTTTCTTCTTTTGACTAACACTAGTTAGTCAACTTCTTACTATAATCTTCATTTTACTTGACATTTTGATGACATATTGCATGTATATCTCACTCTATCCTTAAATGTTTTTGCAGGTATGATTTAATCATTTCTCATAAAGAAGATCTCGCACTACTTATTACATTGGAACAAGGAAAACCTTTAAAGGAGTCACTTGGTGAGGTATCTAAATGATTCCTGCAATCCTCCTCCCAAGATAGCTTCTGTACTTTGCTGATGTATATCCATCATAAAATAATTTCTAACTAAAATTATTTTGCAGGTTAACTATGGGGCTTCATTCATTGAATTTTTTGCCGAGGAAGCTAAAAGGATCTATGGTGACATAATTCCTCCTACAATTGATGACCGCCGCTTGTTGGTTTTAAAACAGGCAATACTTGATTTCCAATTAGATATGTTTAATTTTCGTATAGCTTATCCATCAACCTTCTTAGGAAATACCTCAAATTAATAGTTAGCACGTCTACGGTCAGAATTGTTTGTGTTCCTTATTGTGCATTATAATCATGTAAGATGCTTTTGATATTTCTATTACTTTGAGCATATAAGCATTTGAGTTGATTATCCAAGATTATACAAGAGAAAAGGAAAACACCATCCGATCCAGCATTCTGGAACCTCTAAAAAACTTAGTGCACCCCATTTGTGCATACAGAATTCTAAATCCTTTGACATTTGCTAGACGTACTAGTTTGAATCTCCTATTGGATATGCCAAAAACCTACCATAAATTGAGACCACAAATGATGGTTTCTTGCTGAGCAATTAGCCAAAATTTGAGTCCAAATAGGAATCTTATACTGGGTATTCTATGTGAAGTACTGCCCATTTCTCTTTATAGTCATGATAGATGTTAGGCAGTGTTATTCTAAAACCTCTTTCTTACATTACCACTTAAGGAATGCATCCATGCTAGATGGTACTTAATGATAGTAGACCCAGGTGTAGAAATCTGATGAGGGCTTGCCAAAAGCACTATGTAGTCAGGTTCAACCTTGCTGAAGTCCGCCACATTGGCACTGTATGCTATTGACAAAGGAACATGGCAATGCTACATTTAGAATTTTAAGTTCGCTGTTGTTCAAATGCTAAGTGGAGGAAGCCACAAAAATCTATATTAGTAGATATATTTTGTAAACACTCCCATCTTTCAAAAAATTTAGGTAATTGATATTGGATTTTAGTTAAAATCATGCTAGGACGACCAAAGTTCGAAATCTTGAGCTGTGTCGGTGTTTCAGTCATTGACTAGAATGATATTGTTTCGGTATCGTGACATTTCAATGTATGATGCGGGTAGTAAATTGGAGGTGGAGTAAAGTGATGAAGAAGAAAAAGATAAGACAACTGTATAGTTAACTTAGATTCTTGCTTTCCATCCGGAGATGCTATGATTTTGAGATTATTTTGTATGGAGACAAACTATAAAAAAAAATAACAATATTATCTTAATTTTAGCATGCCAAGATGTGTTGAGTGTTAACATGAATTGATACTCGTCGAGACATAGGAGACATTGTGTTGGTGCCAAGTAGTATCAAGTTTTAGTAATTTATTCAGCATGATACATTTTGACTGTTTCATCCGACACGGTATAAGATTTCAAACCATGGCTTGGACATCATTCTTTGTTCATTAAATAACATAATAATTTTTGGACTATTACTTTAAAAATCTTTTTTTATAGTAACTCCAGATACATCCATCTCAACATTTTCATCCCTACTAAATCTTGTACATACTAGTTTCTTTGCTGTTCATCACTATCAAGATTGATGGCGTAGTTTGGAAGTCTTGCTAAAGCGGGAGAGGGTGAATAATCAACGGCCCTCTATTGCAAATCTCGTGCACGGTGAAAAGAAAATCAACAGTGAGCAAGCACAAGTGATTGTTGTATAACTAATGATTGTATCAGTAGTCTACTAGAAATCCAATTCAGTTAACTACTAAAACCTTATCAATTGGATTGAATCGTTGACATAAACATTCTATTCACCAAAATCTCACACTTAGTTGATTGCTCGTTCAACTGCAATGCTCTAGTTGACTAAACTAACCTTCCAGTTTATTGAATCTTGTTAAATATTTGAAGTCAAGTGGAGTAATTTAGGTAAGTGATAGTTGAATATTTGACATAAGTGAAGTCATGGAACCGAGCTCAACCATAAATTACGAATTAGGACCAATAATCCTTTGTTGAAGGCTTCAAACCAAGCCACTAGATAGTGTACCTTTACCTAGCTAAATACATCATCTAGATGATGCTGCCTAAAAGTAAAAGCTCAAGAATACACAACACTCGTAATTTCTCATAACTTTCATGCCTGAAGGTCTTTAACCTTGTTAATGCTCCTCATTGCCCTCAAATCCACATTCTATTAGGCCTCTAGTCCTTCATACCAATCTCCATGATCTTGCTCTACGTGTCATCCTTCTTCCCTCGCCTACAAGTCTACCTTGTTAGGGGTAGTCTCAGAGTACAACTTCATTAAGCCTTTGGTACCTCAGGTGCACCAAGTTTTGTGAGCTTGCTCCACTTGCCATCCTTCTCTAGTCTTCCAAGTCTATTTTAGAGAATCATTGATCCTTCAAATTATGCGAGCTTGCTCCACATGTGATCCTTCTTCCCTCACCTTTCAATTCCACCTCCGTGTCAAGACTTTGAGCCATTAAACCCAAACCAAATAACTCGATTGCATTGAGTATTCCAATAAACCAACTTGAGCACGTCGAGTCACCAAGCTTTGTGAGCTTCTACGTTTATTATTCTAAATTGTTGCACGCTTATGGAACATATTAGAGACATGGGTAAGACTTAAATCTTTTTTCAAACACATTAAAACAACCAACCAGGTCGAACCCAACCACCTGGGTACATTGTTTCCCAACAATCTCCCTTTTATACATGAGACAATCCATTTAAGAAATAAAATGAATAATAAATTAGACAATAAAAAACTTAAAAGTTCTCCCTCAAGTAATGTTCACCTCGATTCAAGATCCCTTTCCCGAATTAGCTACCTTTGAGGTGACCCTTTGTGGAGACACGTTTACTAACTTAAAGTTCTACACTGACTTAAATATTTACACTTCTCCGCCTTTGCATATCAAATAAGTATTAAATATGTGAAAACTAATTGCATGTAATCAACAAGCATAAGTCTTTATCCCACTAAGTGGGATCGGTTATATGAATTCTCCTATATGTCATTGGACTCGATCCTATATTATATCCTCATCTATATTAATGAATTTTAACTTGTTTTAGCATTGCTAACCGAGTCTTCTTTGGCCTCCCTCTTCCTCAATTAATGTGCGTATTTGTCATGGTCTTACATCGGCTAATTGAGGTATTTATTGGTGACCTAAGTACATGTCTATATCATCTTAAACATATCTCTCGGAGTTTTTTCTCAATTGGCGGAGCGCCGACTTTCTAATATTCTCATTTCTTATCCTGTCGATCCTCATATAGTGATCAAGGCATGTAGAAATATTAAAATGCATCCAATCATGCATATAAATTAATTTTTACTCCCCTTAAAGCATGACATATAAGTAAACATGGGGACATATATAATTATGCATGACAAGCAACTTCAAAGTATAAAATATTCTTTAAGTGTTGCTAAACAATGGGATTGTAACTTTTCAATAATCTAAGCATAACAATACTATAAACTAGTTAGATCAACTAAGTATTCATTTAGTCGACTAAACTAACTTTTAATTGGATTCCTGTAGCAATCCAATTTGACAATTTACTAAAAATTCTAAAAAAATCTAAAATTTGTAAAACTTTGCATGCATGTATATCTAGATGTTCTAAAGTTAGGAAAAATTATTTTTCATGGAAAATCATCATGGTTTGATACTTCGTTACAAATTTTAAATAAGTTAAAATGTTCAATAGTTTAAGTATTAAACCATGTATTATATAAATATGTATGTATGAATTGCCTATTTTATCATAGATAATATGTAGCTTATTCATTTATATATGGTAGACTCAAAATCTTAAGTTGTGTCAGAATTCAGTTTTTGACAAGAACGACATTATTTTGGTACCGTATCAATGTTTTAATTTATAGTGTTTGTAGAGAATTAGACGGGGAAGGTAGAAGGCTACGAAAAAGAAGAATAATAAGAGAACACAACTATATACTAACTCCCATATGGAATGATTTATTTTTGACATTGTATTGCACAGAGAAAAGCTAAAAATATAACAAGCACTATGTCAATTCGTATGGACGCGTTTTATAACATGTAAGGGGTGTCGAATATTAGTATGATATGATACTTATTGATGAACCCTATAATTTTCTAGATCCAAAATAAATAATGCTTTTAAGACATCTGGTATAAGAATTGGTTTCTCCACATGCTTATTAATATATCTTGGTTAACTACTCGTAAGTGGACTTAGATTGACAAAGCTGGAAGTTGAATATATATATATATATATATATAGATTATAGGTGCTCCTGTTTGCACTTTTTTTCTTCTCCCCATGACCAGATGATGGAATCAAAGATGAGCCAAATGAAGAAAATCTCTCTCTTGGCTAGTTTTGGATAGCACAGGCCAAGATAGGTTCTGTCTCGGTTGGTACAAAGTCTCTATTTTAACAAGGTGGTAACTCTTATTTGTTTAAATGGTATTATTTTTAGTTGGCATTAGGAACTGAACATTTCAGCTATGACGACCAATACCAATCGTTAGCTAAAGTCATGGTATCATCTGCCATTACTACTAACTATTCCCTTAGGATCTTGTGAAAATCCATCTGTAAGTTGCATCTAGAACGCTATTGACTTTTTCATGTAGAAAACAAAGATGATATTCCTTTTAAGTGATCATGATTAATTGTTAACTGAGATTTGGTGTCTCATGCAGCCTGTTGGAGTAGTTGGAGCAATAACTCCTTGGAACTTTCCTTTGGCCATGATTACTCGTAAGGTATGCTGGCAATTAGATTGTCTTCTTGACATGGAAAATCTCTTTACAATTATAATGGAGAATGATGCCTTAGTGGTATGCCAGGTTGGGCCGGCATTAGCTAGTGGTTGCACTGCTGTTGTCAAGCCGTCAGAGTATACACCCTTAACTGCTTTAGCTGCAGCTGAGCTTGCTCTTCAAGCTGGCATTTCACCAGTAAGTCTCTTCTTGTTATTTGTCTTTTTTTTTTATTATTCTTAGGATCTACTTTTGAATGTAATTATGCTGTAAAAAGTTGACAATTTTGATTGTGGATGGGCTTAAAATTGAGAAATTGACTGGAATACTGAGAGCTAACAGGTTTGACCATTAACTGGCATATGGACCAAGCAATTTTGCTCTGTCTTGTCAAACATTTGTATGGGTGGGAAATAACAAAGGGAAAAAGGGGAGAAAGTAGAAAGAGAAATGATGGAGATTTACATTTGCATTGTTCTGATTTCATTTTTCCCTTTTCCTATTATTCAGGGTGCACTGAACATTGTTTTTGGAAATGCTCCAGATATTGGGGATGCTCTACTTGAAAGCACAAAGGTGCTTGCCTAGTATTTCATGTTTGCATGAATTTATTTTCTTTGAGCAAACCATCCATGCTAGCGTTTACTATCATGTAGGTCAGGAAGATCACCTTCACTGGATCAACAGCTGTTGGAAAGAAACTTATGGCAGGATCAGCGAGTACTGTTAAGAAGGTATATGTTTATCATAAGTCAGCCATTGCAAGTTACTTCCATGATTATTGAATGCCATAGACATTGACCTGAAAAAGGGCACATAACCATATTGAATATTACTAACTTTGTATTGTTCGCTAAGCCCTTAGTTTCTTGTTTTACTGATATTGGTTCAATATTTTAGTCCAACTATTGTACTTGTTCTCTATATGTAAAATTAAATGTCACATTGTTATAATTATGTTGAATTTGCTAATCTTCATTCAGATATCATTGGAACTAGGTGGGAATGCACCTTGCATTGTGTTTGATGATGCAGACCTGGATGTTGCAGTAAAAGGCAGTGTATGCCAATCACTTCTTATTACCTAAATACTGTCTTTTCTTTGGCACTTTGTTTCTGTACATTCATGGTTGTTTTCTCTTTGTTAATCACAAGATGAATTTTATCTGACTATACTACCATGTTTGTCTAATCATTGTCCCCTCGGGCGGTGCGGTAGTTAAGGCATGGAAGGTTGTCACATGAGGTCTTGGGGTCAAAACTCAGCGCGTCTGAGCATGCCCTCCCTCATGCCTTGACCACTTGCACTAATGGCTAGTAGTCACCCATGATTTACCTCCTCCGTGTTGGCCCAGGCACAGATCGGCGGGGGCGCTGGGGCAAGCAAATCGTCTTTTTTGCCATTTGTCTAATCATTTCATTACTGTTGACATTGTCCCATTGATTGAACAGTCTGAATGATGAAATAGATATTTTAATCTAACTATCCTCTTGTCTGTTCTCAACTTTAGCATTAGCTTAGTTCATAGAATGTGACTTGTAGGTCAGCTCTCACCAATACTCTTTCAAGTTATCACCTCTTTCTCATTGAAACATTATCATTCATCTGTCTTTCTGTTACTAAACAACATAATTATCCTCTTTACACTTTTACATTTCCTTTTATCACCAGAATGCTTTAGTATTTGCTCTACCAATCAATTAGTTTATTTTAGCATGTTAAACAACTTTAGGTTTCATGCATGGTTTCACGTGTTGATGTGCTGCCTGAAAACACCAACATTGAAACTCATCAGTGCATGCAAATTATGCCATGCTGCCCATATCTCATGGTTATTCCTGTGGTCGGTTACGTGATGTTGGTTAACATGTGTGCTGGTGGCTGGCACAGGATGGGACAAAAGAAATCAGGTCTAATTTCTTCTTTTGATGGAAAGGGATTGGGTTATACATTGAAAAGGTTTAAGGAGATAACACTGGGTAGTGGCAACGAGTGTCAATTAGTGAGGACTACCAACAGCAGCACGTGATGGCATGGAGGTGTTGGACTCTGGCGCAATAACGACTAGAGGTGAATGGTGCACCGACAAATCATGTAGTCAAAAATGATCACGGTGGGAGTGGCGATCAGGTGTGGGAGGGGCGGCTGCCAACAATCGCAAGTTCAAGTCACAATATGAAGGGTATACTAAGAGTCTCAGAGGTAGAGATTTTCTTGGGTGTTCTAAGTAAAAACAAATAAGATGGGATCTTTGTAATCTTCCAGTTTAGTGTAGATAGTTTTCATCCTAAACCTCATATATGTTCATTACAATAGTTAGAAATCCTAGGCACATTATATTGTGACTTGCAAATTTCATATTTCTAGTAAATTTAACTTGAAGGTAAAAGGTGGTTCTCTAGTTTGGTTTTAACGTCTACTATGGATATCTCTTTATATATTCAACATTTGTGAAATATTTCTGGTGACTGACATCAGTTATTGTTTCAGCTTGCAGCAAAATTTCGCAACAGTGGGCAAACTTGTGTCTGTGCAAACAGAATACTTGTGCAAGAAGGTAGGTATCTTATTCCCTTGACAAGATACTACACTTGGATTTAATTGCTTTGAGAATTATGTGAGTAAGGCTTTAACGTCAAAGTCTTATCAGAGCTTATCTAAATATTCTTTGTATCTAGAGTCAAGAAAAGATGATTATATTTAGTCACACTCAAATATTTGAAATTCCAGAAGACATGTATTGTATATTTATTTAGATGAAGTGATATCAAACTGTGACATCGTAGAGGTTACTAAATTCATATGAAGGCCTCTTATTGTGGGGGAGAAATCATTATTGTTTGTCAAAAAAATTTATTAGGTGCATAAAGATTTAGGTCCAGATGCTATAAGTATAGAGTTTGGAAGAGTTCAAATAATGAAGTTGTAAGTTTTCTTGCTCAATTTTTCATCAAAATTTTGAGAATTAAAGAGAAGTTTGACTCAGTTCCAATTATGAGAATAAGATGACATACCACCAATGTTCAAAGTCTTTTTCCATACTAAGCTCTCAGTCCTTTTCTAGTATGTGATATGTCAGTAGTGCAGATGGTGTATCAAGGTGGTTTTGATAGGCATCGATTAAGAGGAATTGAATAAGGAAGAAGAAGAAGAACTAGGGATGGAAGAACGTGTATTGAGCCTTTGTGGATCCTAGAGTAGCTTTCGCCAATGGATTGCATACTGTTCAAATGGTACCCTAGTTAGTGGTAAACCTCATCATGGACCTCTACCTTGTGAAAAGCTTGTGGGATCCTTGCGGAAGCCTTATGAAGGCTTCCAAGGAAACCCTAGTTTGTGGAAGCCTCAAGGAAGTAATACTCACGGAAGCCTCACAACTTGATGGCCTATGGTATCGTGTGTATTAAGGGCTTTCACATGCAAGATAGTGAGCAGAACTATACATTTTATTGTATTAAGCAACAATTTGAAACTTAAACCATGTGTTGAGATTAAGGGAAATTATTCTTCACAAAATATCTAGGTAGCTCCCTTATGGATGTTATTAATGAATATAAAATATTACATATGCACCTACACCCTACATAATTTACATGTGTCAATATTTGCACATGAATCCATCATACTCTCCCTCAAGCTAGTTTAAATATATCGTAGAAACCCAACTTGTTATAAATATATTCAACTTAGGCTCTTTTCACTATTTGACCAGCAAATGTGCTAACTAATCATTAGAGCTTACAAAGGAGGTAATGGTCTCATTAGATTGCACTCTCTCTGATGAAGTGATAATCAAACTTCCATCATAATCAAACTTTGTATGGCTATATGAATTAGAATTTGATTGTCACAGAAAAGCTTCATTGGCTCTATAGTAGTGCATCCTAATTTGATCATCAAATGTTTAACCCAAATAAACTCACATGCAGCTACAATAGTGACACTATATTCTTCCTTAGGACTTTGATCTTGCCATCACTGTTTGCTTCTTACTCTTTCAAGAATTAAGAATTAAGGTTACCTCATCTAGATGGCTTATCTGTAATGGACTGACCTAATCTTCATCATATTGCCCGATTTTCTGAAGATAATCTTGATCATGAAATAAAATACTTTCCCTTGAAACATCATATCACTAGTAGTATAGGATCCTCAAAGCTACTATCCAATGACCTGACATGTTAGCTTTAGTGACTGTGAGATAGTTTAATTTTTTTATTTGTTTTCTGAATTTCTCTGAGTAGTGACTCTTATTTGGGATTCATGGGAGTATCTACGATTTAGTCCCTAGTATAGCACCCTCCTTCTCTAGTATATCCAATATATACTTGTGTTGTGTGATATATATACCTTCTTTTGGACAAGCAATTTCTCCACCGAGAAAGTAGTTACCCAAGTGTTTAGTCTAGAAATGATGGTAAGATTGTCCACACAAACAAAGAAAGCAATATGTTTCCTGACTATGAAATGAAGTAGAACACTGAGTGATTTATAATAATCTTGTCATGTCCTACTATAGAAGAGCTGAGTTGAATTTTCTAAGCCAAGCTCTCAGAGATCACTTTAATCCATGTACACACTTCCTCAATGTACACATCCGACCCATCTTCCCTTGAGCAACAAACCTTGGAGGGTGCTCCACATAGACCTCCTCTAAAAGATCACTGTGAAGAAAATATTCTTTTATATCAAATTGATGAAAGGCCAATGAAAGAAAGCAACTAAGGAGAGGAAGAGGCTAATTAAAGTGAGTTTGGCCATTGGAAAGAATGTATCAAGGTAGTCAACAGCATAAAGCTAAGTGGAACCCTTAACCACCAAGTAAGCTTTAAGTCTATCAAGTTGGTGAACAATTAACTTTGAAAATATTTTTACATTCTATATTGGGCTTCCCAAACTCTGACCGGTCCCAAATCCGGATAAAGGAGGAGGGTCGCATTAGGTTGTCAGCCAACATTAAAACTATGGTAAATGTTCAATGAATGGATCCATTAAACTATTGTGTTAATGCTAGGTTGTTCCCCGGAAGGAATGCGTTATAGGGTCTGACTGTAATGTCTCGCTACATCTCCCGAACTCAGGTGTAGTGCCAAATATGGAAGAGCTCGCATTGCAAGGTCCGACTGTAACGTATCGACAAGGAACGTTACATCTCCGTGAAACCTTAAGTGTAGTGTTAAATAGGCAAGAGTTCTCACACCATAGGTTGGATAAGAACAAATATTATAGGAAAACTAATAGTCTAAGATTTGGAATATGGAACATAGGAACCCTCACGGGTAAATCAATGGAGGTAGTAGATACGATGATTAAGAGAAGAATTAGCATTTTGTGTGTACAAGAGATAAAATGGGTAGGCGAGAAGGTAAAAATGATAGAAAACTCAGGTTTTAAGTTGTGGTACCCAGGAAAAAGTAAAATAAAAAATAGGGTAGGTATTGTTGTAGATAGTTTATTAAATGATGAAGTTGTAGGAGTGGTAAAAAAAGAGGATAGAATTACAACCCTTAAGATAATAGTGGCGAAAAAAACTATAAATATAATTAGCGTATGCACACCGCAAGTAGGATTAGATGAAGCTACTAAATCAAGGTTTTGGGACAACTTAGATAAAGTATTACAAAACATTCTGTCAAATGAAATGATTTAATAGGAGTGATCTGAATGTGCATGTAGTAAAAAATGAGGAATATGAGAGGGTACATTGGGTTATGGGTTGGGAACGAGAAATGAAGAAGGAAAAACTATATTAGATTTTGTAATAGCATATGACCTTATATTAGCTAATACGTTTTTTAAGAAAAGAGAAGAATACTTAGTCACATTCAAAAGTGGAAATAATAAATCATAAATTGACTTTCTTATGGTTAGGAAGAGGGATAGAAAGATTTGTAAAGATTGCAAGGTCACCCTGAGAAAGCTTAACTACCCAACATAGCTTAGAAGTATTGGACTGAAAATGAAATCTCGAGTTGTGCCGCCTGAAACAGATAGTTTTTACCTTGATCGGCACCGACGCACACACACACAACAATTTCACGTGCGTCACACGTGTGCAACAGAAGGAAGAAGGAATCAAGATGAAGACTTACCCGGAAGGAAACATCGGCGAGATATTAGGGTTTAGGGTGAGGCGAGGGTGAAGGCGAGGAGATGGCGGTGAGTCGGTGGCGAGGCGGTGATGGCGAGGCGACAGCGAGGCAGTGGCGATGGCGGCCTGATGAGTGGGAGAAGCGGGCGAAGGGGGGGAGGCGATAAGCGGAATCACGATTGAGAAAAAGTTTGGTTTTATTAAATGTTAATATATATATATATATATATATAATTTTTAATTTCTAATTAATTATTATATAAATTTAAAATTAATTAAATAAACTGTTAATTAATTAATATAATTATGATATATTATTTTATATTTTTTATTTAAAATATAAAAAATAAAGTAAGAAATATATAGTTATATAATTTTAAAATAAAAATTTAAATTATTTTTATAAATTTAAAATAAATTAAAAATATAATTATTTTAAATAA
>JBAMIE010102924.1:0-16592 GCA_037177295.1 Kaempferia parviflora | reverse complement strand
GGCAAAAACTTTTAAAAAGAAAAAGAAATACTAAAAGGAAAGTATCATATACAAGAGTTACTTAGTTACAACCAGGATGGTTATTAATCTAAGGCAGAATTAAGCTCACTAAAATGTCTCCTTCTTCGAGCAAATCATCGGAGGCGGAGACGCCTCGTACAAGCATTGAAAACGCAGAAACAAAGAGAATAGAATAATAATTTTGAGTACAGTAAGTGTTGTTTCAAAACTACTTGAATCAGTGGTCTATTTATAGCTCTCTATTCATCTTATCTAGGGGTGGGCATAATTTGGTTCGAACCGAAAAAACCGGCCGAACCGAAAAATTCAGTTTTTTTGGTTCGATTTTTCGGCCGGTTTTGATTTTTTTTTTTTGAAATCCGGTTATTCGGTTCGGTTTACGGTTCTGGTTCCCCAAAAAACTGAGTAACCCGAACTGGCCGGATTATATCTAAAATATATATTTTTTTAATGGATATTGTGCTATAAGTGGACTGGGCCTAATTTTCTTACTTATTTATCACTTTATTAATGGCCCATAGTAGAGTACTTTAATTAAAATAGGGTTAAGGGTTTTATGGAACTCAGTTTTTACTTGCCGAGTCGGAGTTGCCGTCGCTTACTCACTTTCTTCCTTGCTCCGTTGCTCGTAGGCGATAGGAAGCTTGATTTCTTTGATTAGAGAGTTCTCCACTTCTCCATTCTCTACTTCATTGCACATCTGCCTAGGTACTCAAAAAGTCAAATTTTAATAATTAGTACTTTGTTTCTTTTGTTGTTTTGTTTGTTAAAAATAATACGATGTTGTCTGATTGTCTCTACTTTACTTTTTATTACATTTCAGTTTTAAAATATTCATTCTATTGTTTTATCATTGTTTTTTCTTTTGATTTATACCAAAAAAATTCTATATTTTTAATAGATGGCAGAAAAAGAGAGTATGATCGATGAAAGCAAGGGTTCAAATGATAACACACCTAATCCTTCATCAGTGGATTCGGTTGATGCTAGGAAAAAATGAAAACCTATGAGAACTAGATCTTCAGTCTGGGGACATTTTGAGAAATTTGATGATTCTAATGGGGCACCTAGAGCAAAATGTAATTATTGTGGTGCAAGTTATGCTGCTGATTCCAATTTAAATGGTACTTCATCTTTGGTTGCTCATTTGAAAAGGTGTACAAAATATCCATGCAATGTGGAAACTAAACAGGGTAAAATAGCCTTTCAAAATATTTCAAAAGATCAAATAGCAATCAATACTTGGAGATTTGATCAAGAAGCTAGCAGGAAAGCTTTGGCCAAGATGATAATTGTTGATGAATTACCTTTTAGGTTTGTGGAAATGGAAGGGTTTAGACACTTTATAAATGTGACACAACCACTATTTAGAATTCCGTTTCGTAGGACAATTACAAGAGATTGCTTTGAACTATTTTTGGAAGAAAAGAAAAATCTAAAGCTTTTCTTCAAAGAGACACGTCTAAGAGTTTGTCTCACAACAGACACATGGACTTCAATACAGAGAATTAATTATATGTGTCTTACTGCTCATTTTATTGATAAAAACTGGAATTTACAAAAGAGAATATTGAATTTTTCTCCAATATACAGCCATAAAGGTGATGATATGGCAATTGTGATCACTAAGTGTTTGCTTGATTGGGGTTTGGATAAAGTGTTCACTATCACAGTCGATAATGCTAGTTCTAATGATACTACATTGAAAGAGATGTCAAAGCAATTCAGTAAATGGGGAACTAATTTGATGGATGGACAACACCTTCATGTGAGGTGTATGGCTCATATAATCAATCTCATTGTTCAAGATGGCTTGAAAGAAGTTGGAGATTCTGTGAGACGAGTTATACAAGCTATAAGATATATTAGACAATCTCCTGCAAGGATTAAAAAATTTAAAGACTATTGTGAAATTGAAAAGATAACAAGTAAAAAGTATTTGTGTTTGGATGTTGTTACTAGGTGGAATTCTACCTACTTGATGTTGAGAACTGCTTTGGAATTTGAAAATGCCTTTGTAAGTTATGGTATTCATGATCCTGGATTGTTGGATCATCTTCTTACCCATGTTTGTGAAGATGGAAAGGATGTAGGTGCATTTGACAAGTGGTGATTGGGAAAATGTGAGAAAAATGGAGAAGTTTCTTAAAGCTTTTTATAATCTTACCATGAGAGTTTCAGGCTCACTATATGCCACTTCAAATGTCCACTTTCATGAAATAGGTGAGCTTGCTTGTGTTTTAAAGTTGTTGGTTGAGAGTGATGACATTTTTTTGGCTACTATGGCAAAAAGGATCAAAGTTAAATTTGATAAATATTGGGGTGCTCTAGAAAAAATGAATACTATTATTTTTATTGCTTGTGTGCTTCATCCTCATTTCAAATTTGATTATGGAGCTTTTGTGCTATGGAGGATGTATGGACAAGAGAAATGAGAGAAAATAAGGGAAGAAGTAAAGTTGTATATGACTACTTTATTTGAAGAAGATAGGAAGGTCACTTAAAAGATAGGAAGGTCACTTAAAAATGTCTCTAAGGATCATCGACTAGCAGAGTTGAACCATCGGTTATAGACATTGGAAGTCTTCATAAAAGAACACTAATACAACAACAAGATCACTTATTGCATAAGGTTGAAAGTGGAAATATGGATGCTAAGAATGAGTTAGATATGTATCTTATTGAAGATGTTGAGGTTGCAAATGAACAGTTTGATATTTTGCTTTGGTAGAAAGTTAACTCTTCTAAATTTCCTACTTTGGTTGAGATGACTCATGATGTGTTAGCGATTCCTATTTCTATTGCAAATCAAAAAGTGCTTTTAGCAACGGGGACACATTCTTGATTCATTTAGAAATTCATTAATTTCTTGATTAGTGCAAGCTCTCATTTGCCTTCCAGATGGGTTCCAAAAAGAAACTTCATCCATTAAAGTAGAAGAAGACTTGGAACATCTTGAAGAGATTTAATCTGGTAAGAATTTTGTGTCTTTTTTTTTTCTATTTTATTTATTTTACAATTATTTTGTAATAATTTTCTTAATTCTTTTAGATTTGAATAGTGTTAGATTGGGTGTTTGCATAACTGAAATATAATCATTCCAATGTGATGTTGTAAATTAAGTTTACAGGATTGTGACTTATCCTTGGTAGTTGTAAACTTGTAATGGATTTATTATTTTTTCTTCAATAAGATTTTTGAAGATGAGGATGACGGGTTGGATGAGAAAGATATTATTAATTAGTCACAGTAAGTTAACATATTTAATTTATTATATTCATAATCATTTTCTAATTGTAATGAATTTAACTTTATCATTATTTGCCAACACAGGATTTGGAGTTGAAAACTTTCAAGTTTTAGCTTAATTTTGAAGTTCAGAATGTGTATAATTATATATTGAAAGATTTTAAGGATTGTATTGACCCAGTAAAATTTGAGGTTTGAAGTTTCTAATACTATTTTGATATTTGTGATGGTGACGTGATTCATTGGATTGTGATTTGATTGTTCACAAATCACAAGTACATGTTATAGATGGGAGAGGGTGGCTTATGTAACATGTATTGTTTCTTGTTGGTATCAACCGAGTTGATAATCAATCAAATATAGTGTTTAATTCTTGGTGTGGCGTGTGACATAGTAACAGAAGAATTTCAACTGTCTAATTGTTTGGTTAAAATTTATAATTATTTTAATAATTGATATTTTTTCTTTATCACTAAATGAATATTTATAATCACATAAAATTAACTTAATTTATTATATAAATTATATATAACTGAACATATAAATCTGATCGTATTACAATACAAATCAAACGAACCCTAATAAATTAATTTAATTTTAAATCAAAGATCATAAAATTGAAATCGAAAATTATTACCCCTGTGCCCACCCCTACTCTCAATATTATAAAATTTAGTACTCTTACACTGGTTTCGTGCACGGTTCGGCAAAATCGGTGACGCCCGCGCTCCTCCGATTCCCACTCGCATTTCGAGTCACTGCTTCAAAATCCCTCGTCATTTTTTGTTTCCATTTGGAATTTCGCCCTCGCGCGGTCTCTTCTCAACGATCTCCACTATCGACCCGTGCTTTCTTCCTTAACTCAGATAGAAACCCTAGCTGTTCGCGCGGTTGTAAGGTGCTCCCTGCCCCCAGTTTCTTAGGTTTTTTGAAGTTGTTAGTTCATTCAGATGGTCAGAGACGCGAAGAAGTGCGTTCAAGCGGCTCTGCCGGTTGAACCGCTCACGGTATCCACGAGCTGTGGAAAAGATGCGCCGATGGCGGATTCGTCCCTGGGCAAGGCCGGGAGGCGATTTAGCGCCAGGTTGGTGGGAAAACGTCATCGTTGCGGCAGTCCGAAGCAGTCGGAGCCAGGTCCCGGTGACAACATAGCGAGAAAAATGGCAGGAGAGGGTAGTGTTGATGGTGGAGATTGCTGCTCCCGGAATGGAGCTGCGAAGAGTGACCGTGGCGAAGCTGCGACCACTGAGTTGCCCACGGCCAAGGTTGCTACCCGATCCAGTCCCAGGCTTGCAGAGAAACAGCGGACAAATTGCAGTGAGAAGCAACCCCAACCCGAGAAGGGTCCTAGGAAGGAAATCGTGAAAATGGAAGCTACCGACAGTGAGGCTAAGGTGGCTCTTGGCAAGGTTGATGCTAACACACAGGGTAGTGTTGATGGTGCGGGCGGTACCTCCCAGAATGGAGCAGTGAAGAGTGATCATATGAAGGTTAAGGAGGCGCTGCGGGTTTTTAACAGTCACTATCTTCATTTTGTTCAGGTACTGCCTCTTTAATAAAATGGGAATATGATGTAACCAAGTGCTCTTATGTTTTAACTAATGATAGCATTGTAGCTCCAATTTATATTTCAGAAAGACAGATGGTCTCGCAAAAGATAATATTTAAACTTAGGGAGATCAATATAATAATCACCCAGCATATGAAAAAATGGTTTTGGATACTTGTTCTAGATGCACAGTTTGCTGTGTTTTTTCATCCATCTGTTGATAATGTATTCAGTTTATTTGAAGAAAAATGTAAATTATATATATTTGCATTAATGTTTATTTTTGATTTGGTGCCATGACCAGCTATCTATTATCTTTTATTATGAGAATGACTGTATAATTATGATATTTTGAGAAAAGAATCCTATATGGTCACTTACATTACATTTATTTGGTAAATCATGTTAAGTTGTGAATTTGGCAAATGTAACCTTCATAGAAGTTATCAATGCTACTTTGCTAAGCACCTTTTAAATTCTTGTGGAAATAACTAGACACGTAAAAATGCTTCACTTCTGCCTCATCAATAGTGCTTTGGGTGTTTTACTTAAAAAAACCAGTTTCTAATGCCAATGACTTTAATATGATATGCATAGTGTTGTAATTATGAACATGTTGAATGTGCTCAAACACACATTCATTTATTTTCTACAAGAATTTTTGTCTGTCAAAGAATTTTGTAAAGCTTGTGATGATAGGCACTTGGTCTGCTATTTAAAAGTTATTTATTTGCTAATCTATTGTTGTAAAAGTGGATGATGATTTTTATATAATATTTCTCTTTTCTCTTTATGACACAGGTGGAAGAGCAGAGAGTCAAGCAAGTTGAAGTCAAACAATTAGCAAATTGTAAGGCTGCAAAAGTCAAGGTTCCGAAAAAGAAGGTTTTGCTCAAGCTATGTTTGTTAATGTGACTTTGACAATAATCGCCGTAATATGTTTGCCAAAATTTAAAATTGTGCTTTTATTAAAATAGTTTGCAATTCTGAGTACTTATTTATGCAATAATAGTTTCTGATAGTAAGAACCACAATAGCATGAAATTTCAAACAACTTATGGCAGGACATAGCAATCTTTTTGTTGTAATGTAGATTTCTATAATACTATCTAGCTATCTCGAATTATTATCACATTTTTGAATTCTTTTCACCAATTACAAAGTGAGCATAATTGCAAACATAAGGTATCAACAAGATATATCCGCACCACTTTATATTTTAGAAACGAGTGTAAATTAACAAAACTATGCTCATGGTGAATACTTTGACATTGCCGGTCCAAGATTGCATAAAGGAGGAGGGCTGCGCTAGTATGTTTTCCTAAAAGAATGTGTCGCAGCCTCCGACTACAACGCCTTGGCAAGTACCTCTACATCTCTATTAGAACTTAAGTATAATGTTAAATATGCAAGAATATTCACTTCCTAAGTTGGAAAAGATCAAACATTATAAGCAGTTTTGTAAATGACGGTAAGCTGTGGCGAGGCGGTCAGTGACCGCCTTGGCCGTCTAGGCAGTCAAATTTTTTTTACTATTTTTATATATAATATTATAAATAGTCAACATTCTTTATGATGTTTATCAATAAATAAGGTTTATACAATACAATACAATTTATATAAGGTGCAAATAAATATATAACAACAACCAAGCTTTATCCCATTAGGTGAGGTCGGCTACATGGATCCTTTTACGCCATTAGGCTTTATCTCCTACTATGTCATCATCTATACTTAAATAAATTTTATCTTATTTTATTGTTGCTATCAAAGTCTTTTTTGGTCTTCCTCGTTTGATGTGCGTGTGCCATAATTGCACATAAATATATAAATGCAACTAAAAAGTTAATGAAAATTCATTACCATATTATCATTATTTTTACTAAAAGTTTAAGTTTAAAATTCAAAATTTCAATCTAACATTGCAACAAAGGATTAAACTAAACATAATTAATATTCTAAATCATCTACATATGCACAATCAACTACATCCATAATCCTTTCATCATCAGACTCAAAATCAACATCTTCTTCATTCTCCTCTTTCGATGTATCTAAATCCTCATTAAGTTCTCTAATGGTAATGTTCCTTGCACTCCTCCTTGGTTGTAGCACTTCATTCGCTCCCGAGGTCTCTGCCACCATTCTCCAAGTGAGTATCGAACCCAACTTGACCTCATCTTCATCACCATCATCAACAAGCCAACCTTGAGCTTTACTAGGAGAGGATAGAAACAAATCTGCGCCTATTTTTTTTACTCGTTCTTCTTCATAAGATTGATGTTAAATTTGACGTATATCATTCAATCTTGATGCCTTGAGTCTATTCCTGTTCTTAATATATATCTAAACAATTAGAAAATTATTAAAAACTAATAAAAAGGAAAAAGGATAATATAATTTATGAATTGCTATTTACCTCTTCAAATTGGTTCCAATTTCTTTCACACCCCAATGAACTACTTGTCAAAGAGAGAAATCTCATTGTTATTTTTTTTTGTAAGTTTGGAGTCTCACCACCATAATAGATCACTATCCAAATTAAAAAAGTAAAGGGACAAAAAAATAATAAACTCAAAATAGGTAAAAGAGACATGTATATTAGCGAATAGAAATAAAGGAAAGAGATGTATCCGAATCAAAGTCACGATACACATCCACCTTATATGCTGCGACTCATTTTTCTTCGAAAGTATTGGACTTACTTTTATACTTCAATAATTCATCATTAGAAATGGTGGATTGCATGTCCTTATTCGTGGAGAAAATTCTCTCAACACAATTCAAAAACTTATTCATAACATTGATGTTATTTTTATGCTTGGATCTTTGAAGGAGGATTCAACAAGTGACATAATGCAAAGGACTATTAACTCTACCCTTAGACTTCTCATCAATAATCTTTAAAATAGGGGTGCTATTTTCTTCTTTTTTAAAAGTCTTTCTAAGCTCTTTCTTGGCTTGTTTAAGTACAGCCAGGCCATTGAGGGCTTTTTGTCACTGCGTAAAACTTTCACTAAAGGAGTGAAAATATTCATAGCCGAAGAAACACCATTCCAAAAAGATATACTTGTTACCGTCGCCTTCGCCATTTCCCCATCACACTACTTAATTTTGTGTTAGTCCGCTCCTTTGACGTAAACATAAGTCTGATCTTTCTTGCCTTTGATACTTTCCAAAATAAAAAAATAACGTAGAAAATCTAGTCACCTTGAGCCTCACAATATCCCTCTTTTTGGTACATTTCCTCGTAATAGCCAAAGTTCTATGATGTGCATGGATGAATATTATTATGACCTTTGCTTTTCTCAAGCATTCACTAAACTTGGGTAACTTTCCAATTGCTTCAAGCATTGAGGTTGATTGTATGAGTCACACAATAGGTTGAAAAAAATTTGAGGTGGTATAACTTTCAACAACTCCGCCATCGTTGTTTGGTGCTTTGTCCATCACTACTTAAACAACATGTTGAGGAAATTGATGTATTTTTCCACAAACTCAAATATGTAAGCTCGGTGTGTGCCTCCATGAATTCTTCTATGGAACTAAGGAATAGTAGCCACAAGGCGAAAACCCTCCGACAAGCCAAATTATGACATACCAAGCCTAAAAATAACGTGTACATAAAGCCGTAAGTAAAAGCATAAAAGAAGCAAAGCGATCTCGGTGTGACATGAAACTAACAGCTAAGATCCTCCGACTCCTCGATCATCTATTTACTACTTGAGGAAAATAAAACGTACATAGGGGTGGTGAGTCCGGGTGACTCAGCGAGTAATAGACAGTGATAGTGCATGGTCAAATAGTATAGATAAGAAAATGGAGAACAAAGGTATACAGTCTCAAAAGTAAACACTCACCCGCTGAAGATGACATAAACATGCATCTACTATATAATCAACCTACTTTGCAAATGATACCACGAGTAGTACCAGGTAATGATCAATATGAATACAACATATCGATAATATGTACCAGATCAGGGATAGATCATCTTAAGTGGTAGCAATGTTCCAACACAAGTAATGCTATCATATGTGGGAGTAGTGCTCCACCACAGGCAAACCATCATATGTGGGAGCAAAGTTCCACCACAAGCATTACATCACATGTGGGAGCAATGCTCCACCACAAACAATACACCATATGTGGGAGCAACGTTCCACCACGAGCAATATACCATATGTGGGAGCAACGCTCCACCACAAGAATATAAATGACCAAGACATCTAGCTATGGATTGCGGGAGATCACTCTACTACAAATACCTATTGGCAGTTCGAAATGTTAGTCCCTGTCTGCGGGAGATTATTCTACCACAAATACATGTGGGCAGACATGAAGTAACTATCTCGGTACGGGCGCTGGAGATCACTCTACTATAAATACTGGTGAGCAACTTGGATATCAATGCAGCAAACATATCACAATCACTAATGACTCATCCACTAGTAGGAGACATAGTTGATAGGGTCAATGTCAACTCTTTCAATATCATAGTGGAGACATGGTTATCAGGATGTACTAACAGTACGAGTATCTCAACCACCAGTAGGAGACATGGTTGACAAGTCACTGTCAGCTCTCGTAACATCATAGTGGAAGACATGGTCATCAGGATATCCCAGAGACATGATCATCATTCTCTCCTAGTCCTAGGAGACATGGTCAACAAGACGTATCAACCACTGTCAACTCTCTCAACATCGTAGAGTAGTCATGATTGTCAACCTCTCGTAGGAGACATGGTTAACAAGGCATGCATACAATGCAATGATATGCAAGATGCTAATACTTATGACTCAAACACAGTCATCATCCATGCAACAGTGTGATAAACATAAGTGTATCCAGAAATATGATCTACTAACAGATGTCTACTAAACAATATATACAGTAAGTAGCCACACCTATAGTACACACTAGACACATGTGGACACTATAACTTAGGTATAGTCAACCCTATACCTCCAATGGTACACACCAGATATATGTGCACACACAACATAGGTATAATCAATATGATCCCTCGAATAATACACACCAAACCCGTATACATATAATATAGTTTTAATTGACATGATACTTCCAATAAACACATCGTGCACGTGCACACACAACATATGAATAATCAGCATGATAACTCCAATAATACAGACCATACACATGTGTACGACACAGAGTAAGAATTTCTAAAGACGAGACAGTATAGATAATAAACAAATTATCTCTAAGATCAAGTATGTAAGTGTCAATCTCAGGTTCAATATGAGTAAAGTCAGGGTAAAGCAACCTAATACATCAACTAAATCTATGCACTAAGGTAAATGAACTACTGAGATCAAGGAAGAAATATCCACTTTCAATATGTAGCTCGTGTCAAATAAATCCCACGAGATGCTCGTCCCGAATCAAAATCCTGCATCATGTATAATGTAGCTAATTTCATATGAATTAATTAACTAAATCAAATCCCCAATTAACCTTATTAATCCATCCCATTAATTAAGTTGTCTGATCAACTCATTAACCCTAATCTAGTTCATTAATGCAATTAGATTTGGTTTAACCCTAAGCTAAATTCTAATTCATTCCATACACTAATTACGTTAGGGTTTACATAAGTTCATCACCCAAAACTCACCCAAATCCAAGGTGGTTGTTGGTGGCTCACGGCCGGAACACCATGACCGAAATTGTGGATCGTCGGCGAACAGTGAGAGGGCTGCCGTGTCCATTCGTGGTCGGAGCAAATTTCAATCAACGATGGCCAAATGGGGAAATACCGGGCTGTCGCGGTGCTGCTGGTAGAGCCTCCAACCACTATGGTCACAGGCACGTGGAGGCAACTGGCTGTGCTAGCTGCAGTGGCTAGAGCATGAAGGGAAGGCCGCAAATATGGTTGGCAGTCCTCATCTCCAGGGGAGGTTGATGACGCTGGCAAGAGCGACGATTGGCAGCTGCTGGCACGGTGAGGAGCGGCGGGGCACGATTGTACAGAGAGATTGACGACTCCCAAAGTGGTCAGCAAGAGATTGGCGATTGGGTGAAGATAAGTGAAGTCGACGGCGGATTGGGAGGGGGAGAGGAGGATGAAGCGAATTGGGGATGAAGGGTTTTATTTATTAAATGATTTTAATAAATAAACTTCTCATTTAATTGAGATAGCTAAACATGCTTCTTTTTTATTCCGTTTATCTCCGTAACACATAAAAGGACTCCTTTAAAATCCAGAAAAATTTCCTAAAATTTTCTACAAAATTCTATAGGATTATTCCTTAATTAACCATATTATTTAATTACTATTTGGTTGCCGTATTTAACATGCGATCTTTTCATGCATCGGTCATAATCAAACATCCATTTTTCATCCACTCTTTTCAAAGTTTTTAGAGATTATTTGGTTCTCTTAACTTCTTGCTTCAAAAATGGCTCTCTTAAAAGATATTGACTTGGAGGTTTGTGGCGCAGGCCAAATTGACCCATCACCTCTGCAAATTGTCTAAAACTTTGATTATCAATTGCTTCCATAGGGTTGGAGCGGCAGCGGTTTGAGGGGGAAGGAGGGGTGAATTGTTTTGAAATCACCAAATATCTAGGCGTCTGCCTCAACCGCCATTTAGAACAATGATTTTAAGAATACTAATTAATTTAAATTTGGAATATGAAATGTAGCAATACTTGCCATTTCTAGGGAAAAAATTACTATTTTTTATTTACAAGAGATAAAATGGATAGGAGAAAAGACAGATGATAGAAACTTTGATTTTATATTATGGTACAAAACGAAAAATGAAGTACGTTATAGATAGTTTGAGGACGAAATCGTAGTCAAAAAGAGAGATAATATTATAACATTTAAGATAATGGTAGCAAAAGAAACTATTAATATATTTAATATATATGCATAGAATTAAATGAAGATACGGAACATAAGATTTTGGAAGACCTACATAAGGTTATACAAAAAATTTCATTAAATGAGATGATTTTAATATGAGATCTATATTGACATATATGAGTAAAAACTAAGGAATACGATAGGGTGTGTGAGACTATGGTTTTGGAATAAGAAATGAAGAGGGAAAAACTATATTGGATTTCGCAATAGTCTTTAAACTTATAATAACTAACATGTTATTCAAGAAGATAGAAGAATATCTACTTACGTTCAAAAGTGTAAATAATAAGTTATAAATTGATTTTCTTATGATCAAGAAGAGAGAAAAATTTGTAAAGATTGCAAAATCATCTTTAGAGAAAGCTTAACCACCTAACATGAGTTAATGGTGTTAAATAAACGCCTCAATCATAATATGTGCATAACTCTTAGGATTAAGTGGTTGGAGTTAACATATAGAAGTAATTATTTTTAAGGAGAGGATAAGAACACAAGTATTAAGAGAAATACATAATGACTCGGATACAATACGAGAGAAGATGACATAAAATTTAAAAATAGTGGCAAGTGTGTATTCGGTGAGTTTAGAAAACATACACCACCAAATACATAATCTTAGCAGTGGAATGAGCAAGTCCATGATAAATTGAAAGAAAAAAGAACAACCTAAAGTTTTCATTCACTTGTAAGAACAAAGTGAACTTTAAAAAATATGCAGTAGCTGAGAAAAAAGCCAATAAAGTAGTGAATTAGGAGTAAAACCTTCGAATGCTTGTATCGACAACATGATACAAAGAAGAGGTAAGAGACAGTTATGAAATAACTTAAGCCTGAGATGAAAATAAGACATCTTACCCAAATAAAATGCATTAAAGATGAATCTAATAGAGTATTAGTGAAGAGGGTGAGAAAATGAATGAATGATTGAAGAGGTATTTTTATCAACTGCTTAGCTTAGGAAATTTAAGTAGATCAGAGTGGTATAAAATTTTAATTTTTATTAGAGAATTCAAATTCATAAGTAGAACAGATGTGGAACGGAATGCAAATGGATAAGTAGTTGGACTAGATCATGTTCTAATAGAGGTATGGAAGTGTATAAGTAGAACATTGAATGACTTTTGAAGTTATTTAATTTGATATTGAGAATAAAGAAAATGCTTGACTAGTGGAGGGTAACTATTTTATTCCTCGTGTTTAAAAACAAAGGCGATGTTCAAAATTATGCAAATTATAAGGGCATTAAGTGAATGAGTCATACTAGAAGATTTTGGAAAAGAGTGATAGAAAAAAAATGATTCAGGAAGGAGACTATAGTGTGAAAATTAATTTGGATTTATGCGTTGATGATAGAAGTTATACATCTCCTCGTATAATTGATTGAAAATATTGGAAAAAGAAGTAAGACATAAACATGGTATTTATTGACTTAAAAAAGCTTATGACAAAATCCCAAAAGAAGTTATGTGGAGAATTAAAAAAAAGATGTTAGCATAATGTATATTGAAATAATTAAGGTTGTATTATAATGCAATCATACGAGTGAAGACTCCCAATGGATTAATCGAAGTGTTCCTTATAAAAATAGGGTTACTTCAACAATTAAGTCTAAGTTCATGACTTTTTACATTAGTTATGGATGAACTCACACATCCAAGACACATAACTATGATGCATGATGTTTGTAGATGCCATTGTTTTCATTGATATGCCACATAAAAGAGTATATGTTAAGATCGAGTTTTGCGTGATACTTTGAAAGTTGAAGGATTAAGGGTTAACAGAGTAAAGATAGTATATATGAAATTTAAGTTTAGTAAAAGTAGAATTAGCAAGTTAATTGTTAAGATAGAAGATAGACGAGTTACCTTTCACTACAAGTTTTAAAATATCTGATTGTTTTTTTTTTAAAGGACGGAGGGATTGATAGAGATATTTTGTATATGATATAAAAAGGATGGTTAAAATGGAGGAAGGTGCAATGTTTTTTATGATTGTAAGCTACTTCTAAAGTTTAAAGGGAAGTTTTATAAAATGACGATTCAATCTATTATATTATATATAGTTGAATGTTGGGTTATGAAGTGAGCACATGGGTAGAAGATAAGAGTCACAGAGATGAGGATGTTAAGGTGGATGTGCGGATATACGAGGATGGATAAGATAAAAAATGAGAATATCAGAGAGAGTGTGGGTGTTCACCTATTAAAGGAAAAGGCTGAGTGACACGTTTACGATTGTACAAATATGCATTTAGATGACCATTAAATACTCTAGTTAGGCAATGAGTCCGTGATAAATACACGTATTAATCAAGGAAGATAGAGACTAAAAAGACTTGGTTAGCAACTATAAAATAAGATAAAATTCATTTAAATATAAATGATGATATAGTAGAGAATGCGTCCAATAACGTAGGACGATTCAGACTTCACTCAGTGAGATAAACGACTTGGTTGTTGTTTTATAAATTAACGAGTATCTTACTAGTGAAAACCTACCTCTATCCCACCAAACTCTAAAATAAAATGAACGAACTAAATTAATTGTACATTTATTTCCACACACTTACCGAATGAAGGAAATCCAGTAATAAAGACATGAAATCTCATGGGAAGAAAGTGATTCAGAAGCACAAGGAAAAAGAGGCTCCTAGAGAACACCATCTGCTCCAAAATCATGAAGGACATGAAGCACTAGAATCATAAATATCAGCTTCTTACAAAATAGGAAAAGCTTCAAGAATCTGTATATATGAGTTTTAACTCTTAAATTCTGCATCGCCTAATCATTTTGTTGTTATCCATTACAAGTATACGCTACAAATATTTACTGCTCACTCAAGTAGCAAATGATTTTCATTAATCGAATCTCAATAGCAGAGATTGGGTACTAGAAATAGCTTTTACCTCCTCAAAAGAAAAACAAAATCCAAAAACAGACGAGAGTATGTTCTGCAATTTTTAATTCTCAAGTAGATATTGTAGCTTCTGTAAATGCTTCATTTTGTTCAATACTTCTGCATCCTTATTAAGGGAGAACCTTTGCATGAGTACCCATTATTTGTTAATTACTGATATCTACTGTGAACTCTTCATGGTGTAGCCTCACGATTTAATCTGGACTGGTTTAAATCCTGCAATCAAACTTGATTGAGCAACTACTCCCTAGCAGTTCTACGTCTTTAGTGTTTATTTGGAAAGTTTTCTATTTTTATTCTTTATTTTTTCTAGAAAATAGAATTTGAAGTTGGACAGAGAGATAAAATAATTAACATTGATTTATTTTGACATATTTAAATTTATTAAGTTGAAACAGAGTGATAAATTTTTATTTCTTCTTTTCAATTTTCAATGACTTATTCTTAAATCTGCAAGATGAAAATAAAAAAAATTCTAAACCCTCAATTCTAGGATAATATCATATGTAAATATATTAATTTCACTGGAATACTAGTAGTAATAAGTTGATCTAATGTGAATGCAAAAACTTGTAAAGCTATATATACTAGACAAAGTTCGAGTATTTGTAATAATTACTGTTGTTATTATTATTAATATATTTTGATCACCTCAATGATCAACTATAAATACAAGAGATTCGTTTCTTTTGTAAATTGATAAGCAGAATGTATATCTTGGAATGCTAGTACCAATTATCCAATAAAAAGCCATGTGCATTTCATTCTTATTTTCTCTTGATTTCCTAGGCATCTCATTCTTGGAATGCCATAATAAATGCTGTGTGACCTTGTTAGCACAGGATTCGAGTCACGAAAATATCCTCTTGCAATGCAAAATAAGACTGACCTGCATTAGTGGGAGATTAGTGCACCGAACTATCCTTTATTAGGCATCTCATTACATAAATAACATAAATGCTGGTCTTGAATTTTATAAATACGGTTTTATTCTTATCACATCTACTATTTTAAAATATCATTATTTTTTTTTTAAAAAGTTGGTTACTGTTTCTACAGATTGTAGGCAGCAGTGAAGAAGAAATAAAACGTGGTTCAAAAAGGCCTGATCTCAAAGCAATCAGCAAAGTAAGTATTTCAACTTTGTAACTTGTTGTTTAACTAGTCTTTTCAGATTAAAGCAGCCACTGGTACTTTTAATATGATTAGTTTATATGATTAAAACTGTTCTTTAGTTTAAGTCCTTTTCTCTTATTACAGCTTACAAGTGTCGTGACTGTTAGAATTTTTTTTAGAACACGAGCTTAATACTA
Organism: Kaempferia parviflora; assembly: GCA_037177295.1. Lineage (NCBI taxonomy): Eukaryota > Viridiplantae > Streptophyta > Magnoliopsida > Zingiberales > Zingiberaceae > Kaempferia > Kaempferia parviflora. The sequence continues at coordinate 639 of JBAMIE010102924.1, read as the reverse complement.
TGACATAATTGAAGGATTTCAAAACGTATACTCTTGACACCCTCTGTGTCAATGTGGTCCGACCTTCCCCACTAGTGGTGTTAGAATTGAGCTCGTTTAAGATGTTAGTTATAATAATTATTAAGATATTATTATATTTACAATTCACGTGATATATATAGGGATGATATGTTCCACACCCATTTGTGAGCACCACTCACCTAGTGTTAATTTTTTTACTTCCTTTAGCCTAAAAAGTATACCCTAAACCCTAAGGCTTAATTTTTTTAAAATAACTCTAGGTGCTCACATATGGGTGTGCAACATATCACCCTTATATATATAAACGAGCCACTTAACGAACATGTTCGCGAGCCTTGTAACGAACACATTCACAAGCCTCTAAACGAACATGCTCGTGAGCTCACGAATCAAATAATGTTAAGCTCAAGCTTGGCTTGATAATGTTTTCGAGCTTGAAATCAGGCTCGAGCTGAGACAAGAATAACTTATGAGCGGGTTGGCTCGTCTACACCCCTAGAGATACTCAAAGTATCATCTCTAAGGCTCCTAGACCCATTTATGACACCTCTCTTTGCAATGCATATGTTCAGGTGTCCACCATTGATATAAAACTTGCTAAAATGAACATAGGCATCA